>JANPWT010000004.1:34854150-34873914 GCA_024678245.1 Erythroxylum densum
CTTATCTACTCCATCTCTATAATGCTAACTTAAATTCTTCAATTCTTTGATTCAATCACTACAAGTTTTGGAAAACCTTTCTCATCTAAGAGTCGAGAAAACTGAAATGGTTTCTATATCTTAGCAAGCATTTTAACATTGCTTCTCAGGTTCAAAAGGAGTGGTTTCTTTGTGCCACTGCTCCCAATCAAGTATCTTGGTCTACCTATCACCTCATCTAAGCTCAACATCAATGATTCCCTCCATCCTACATAGATTTTATTATGAACTCTCTATTTGGCAAACCAGGTTCTCTTTTATGCACACTTATCAATCTTGAATTGTATGCACATTCACTGGTTATCTCACATGTTATTGCCATCAAGCTACTTGAGCAGAAAATAAGGAACTTCCTATGAACAGAAACTTCACAAAAAGTGTAATGTTAGATGGAAAGAAGTTTGTAAACCTCTAGTTCATTTTGACATTGATATAAAGTGAACAAGTTCCTATTAACACGTTTGGAAGTAATTCAACGATGAGTAAGCTGAGGAAAAATGGTAGTACTCCTATATATTTGTTGCAGAGTTTTTTAAAGAATTAACCTTAAATCAAATTGTCAAGGACTAAGAAGAAGCTCTTGATAAAAAAGGTAATTCTCTTCTCTCTTTGTTACCATTACATTTCCCTATATTTTACAACATATTTTTGGCTTTAACTCATTTTCCAGTCTTGATTTACTGTGATATATTTGGTTAGCTAAACACATTTATTGTAATGTTTGGGATGTTATAGATGATGAATTTTATAAGGAAAATAAGAAATTGAGAGGGAAAAAAACTTTAATTTTTATTGAAGAACAACCATGGCTTTATAGCCTTACAAGAAAGACAATGTAAAGATAACCCATGTAACAATTCCTAAATATGTGGAACTAAATCAACTTAAAATCCCTTACTAATATGAGTTATTGACTGGGTAACAAACTTTATTGACTAACTAATACAAATAACAAACCTAACAATTCCTCCCTTAAACTGAATGCTACAAGCAATCAATTTATATCAACTTTAGTATAAACTCACAAAAGATCCCTTACCTTCAAGAAAACTTCTAGCTTGAGTGGTTTAGTCATTATATCAGCTACTTGCTCTTGTGTGTTGCAGTGCACCAACTCAACAGTTCCCAACTTTGTAAGATCTCGAAGGAAATGGAAACACACATCAATGTGGTTACTATGTCCATGAATTACTAGATTTTTAGAAAGTTTAATTTCTGAGCTACTGTCACAATGAATAATAGTTGAATTGGTGTGCTTCTGATTTAGCTTCTCCAATATCCTCTTTAACCATACTGCTTGACATGCACAAGAAGCTGCAATAATAAATTCTTTCTCTGTGGTAGATAAACTAATAATAAGCTACTTTTTTTATGACCATGAAATTACCCCTAAACTTAAAAAAAAAAACATAACCTGAAGTGATTCTTTTTGTCTTCTAAATCACTAGTATAATCATTATCACTGTAAGAAACAAGTTCATGATCTCCTTCCTTCCTGTAAAAAATTCCATACTCGATTGTTCCTTTCATGTATCTTATCACCCTTTTTGTTGTTTGTAAATGCAATTCAGTAGGCTTCTCTATGTACCTACTAATAAGACTTACTATAAACATCATATCAGGTCGAGTAGCTATGAGATACATAAGGCTACCTAAAATCTATTGATATAAGTCCTGTATACTTTAACGCCATTTTCATCCTTCATAAGCTTCGAACCACGGACTATTGGATTATCAACAAAATTACTTTCTTTCATTCCAAATTTGTTTAGCACCTTCGTTGTATACTTCTTCTGACCTATAAAGATACCATATGATCTTTGCACAACTTCAAGACCAAAGAAATATCTCATCTTACCAAAATCCATCTCGGCAAACTCATGCTTTATGGAATGTTTAAACTCTCTAATCAACAATTCATCATCTCCAGTAAAAATGAGATCATCAATGTATAAAATTACAAGTAAGACTTTATTGTCCTAGCTTGTCTTAATGGACAAAGTATTCTCCTAGTCACATTTTTGAAAATCTTCTTTGATGAAGGAATTCTCTATACGGTTGTACCAAGCACGGGGGGCATGCTTTGGCCCATAAAGTGCTTTTTTAGCTTGTAAACTTTTTGTTCTTATCCCTTTTGCACATAACTACCGGGTTACTCCACATAAACTGTTTCATTCAAAAGCAGACTTTATGTCTAATTGATAAACAACCTAACCTCGTTGAGCTGCAAATGTTACCACCAAACAAATTGTGCCCATGCGTACTACATGTGCAAAGAAATTTAAGTAGTCTATCCCATGTTGTTGAGCATACCCCTTCACTACGAGTCGAGTTCTGTAATTTTCCATTTCTCCATTTTCATTGAATTTAGTCTTATACACCCACTTTACTCCTACCTTCTTACCTCCTTTTAGTAGTTCTATCAATTCCTATGTGTTATTGAATTTTATTGCTTCCATCTCAATATCTATGGCTTTCCTCCATTTCTTAATTTTCATAGCTTCCTCAAAGTAAATAGGATCCGCTGCAATAACAAACATGGCCCAAAATATGTCATTTTCTTCATCAGACAAGCCATCTCCAGATACATAATCTCTCATCCAGGTAGGTGTTGCTCTATTCCTCCCTTCATGAGAACTAGGCAATCTGTCACTATTTTCTTCTTCTTTCACCTCAACATTACCATCACTTCCTTATCCATTAACAAATTATGTTCCTTCCTTCTCATGATTACCCCATTTCAAACTACAAATAGTGGCATCTTCATATTTCTTTTCCCACTCCCAACTTTTGTTTTCCTCGAAAACAACATCCCTACTAATGATGATTCTTTGTGAAATTGGATCATATAGTCTATGGGCCTTCGACTCCTCACTAACTCCTAATAAGACACTATTAATACTCTTGTCATCTAGTTTAGTTCTCTTACTATCAAGTACATAAACATAAGAAACATATCCAAAAATTTTGAAGTACTCAATTGAAGGTTTTATTCCACTCCAAGCTTCCTCTAGGGTTTTGTTTTTCATTGCTAGTGTTAGACTTTCATTCAAACACAATCCAATTTACTACTTCTGGCCAAATGTTTTTGGAATATTCTTATCATAAAGCATACTATAAACCATGTTCATAATGGTTCTATTTTTTCTTTCTGTGACACGGTGCTGTTGAGGTGAGTAGGCAGTTGTGATTTGTCTTTGTATACCACTTACATTTTAAAAATGTGCAACTCTTATGATGTAAACTCTCCTCCTTATTCAGTACGAAATCCTCAAATAGGCAAATTTACTTCCTTCTCATCATAAAGTTTAAACTTTTTGAAAAAAACAAAAGCTTCTGATTTTTCTCTCAAGAAGTAAACACAAGTTTTTTCCACTAAAATCATCAATAAAGGTGAGTAAATACCCTTTATTGCTACTAGAGATTGGCTTGATCGGTCCACAAATATTAGCATGCACTAGTTTAAGAATTTGTTAAGCTCTGCAAGTGCTTTTCTTTAGAAAAGGATTTCGTTATTGCCTCCCCACCAAGCAGCCTTTGCATATTTGGGAAGGATACTTTAATTGTGGTAAACCAATTACCATCTTCTTTTGTTGGAGTCTATTTAAGCTAGTGAAGCTTATATTTCCATATCTACAATGCTAAAGCTGCCGCTCATCATCAACAATTATGTTGAAACACTTTAATTCTATTGGATAATATGTGGTGTGAAACATGAACATTTAAATTGAAGTAAACATTGTGTCTAAGATTAAGCTCCTTTCAAGATGATAGACCTTACACATTCTGAAATAGTAACGCTAGCCCCTTTTCTTATATTTGTCCCATGCTCAGTAAATTAGTCTTTGGCTTTGACATATGGAAGACACCAGTGATAATTTATGAAAATCCTTTTACTTGTAACCTTATTTTATCTTTGCCCAGTACATCCATACTCATGTTGTTTCCTAACATCACAGTATAGTGATATTGATTATCAAAATTCGAGAAAAGTTCCTTCTTTCCACATATATGATTACTACATCCCGAGTCAAGAAACCATACATCATCCTTTATATTCATATTGGTGTATGGCATTAACAACAAATCTTCTTTATTTTTTGTATAGTTGGCTAACTCGTTGCTTGGATATTCCCATTGAAAATGCCTTAGCTTGTGACAATTATAGCACTCTATGGTGCTTTTGTTAAAGCTTGGTCTGCCTCTTCCGCTTCCTCTTCCTATAAAACCGCCACGCCCTTGACCTCTTCTCCTTGATTCTGTCCATGAATAATCTTCTAAGCTTGTTCCTTTGTAAAATGTGAAATCATGTGATTTTCATGTACCAATAGGCTACTTTACAACTCATCAATGCTTAATGTAATAGTGTCCTTCAATTCCTCAATAGAACAGACAATATAATTAAAGTTGGGAGTCAGAGATCACATAATTTTTTCTACCATAGCTATATCTCCTTTTTCTTCATCGTTGACTTTCATTTTGTTGATGATTGTAAGAGTTTCAGCAAAGTACTCATTTGCAGACTCACTATCCTTCATATGATGAATTTTGAATTCCTTTCAAGGAGTTTAGAGGTGTGCTCGTTTGACTTATGTTATATCTTGAAATTTTCTCTTCAATGAATCCTAAATGCTTTTCGAGGTATCCTTATCGAGGATCGTTTCAAGGATGGAACAATCTAGTGCTTGAAATAGATAGTTTTTGGCTTTTAAATCTTTCAATGTTTGATCATCAATATTCTTCCTTTGGATTTTTATGAGAGTGACTCCTTTTGCTACTATAGGTAACCTATGTTCGATCAAACCCTAATACTCCTTTGAGTACAAGAAGTTTTCCATAATTATGACCTAATGATTATGGTGTCCATAAAGCTTTGGAATTGTCACCCAAATAAAAAAACTCTCCGTCGACATTAATGACTTGCACACATAAAAAAACTATTGTTTTGAAATGTAACCAAGCCTCCTAACTAATCTAGCTCTCATACCAAATGTTATAGATGATGAATTTTCTGAGGTAGATAAGAAATTAAGAGGAAAAAACTCTAATTTTTATTGACGAACAACTATGGCTATATAGCCTTACATGAAAGATGTTGAAAAGATAACCACCCATATAACAACTCTTAAACATGTGAAAGACTAAATCAAACATGTGAAAGACTAAATCAACTTAAAATCGCATACTAATATGAGTTATTCTATGTAATACAAATAACAAACCTAATGTGGAATCTACAAATGGATGTTAATTTTGTTGATGATCAAATAAAGCCCATCTAAGTTTGGCAGTGTAGGTGATACTTCAAAGACATTCATCCTAATTAAAACTGCTAAGTTATTTTATTTATTATTTTAGGCATTATTTGTAGTTTGATATATTAGGTATATCATTAGTGATAAGAAATTCACTTTGTATAGGGTTCCGCTATCTTGGATAATGTAGTATTTTCCTGAAGATAAGATAATGTGAAGGGAGGAATCCTACTTGAAATAGAATCCTAGAGAAGATAGGATTTATTAGAGAAAGAGATGGTTTGTTGAAGATATACATGTAGTAAATTTATCGAAGATTTGATTGATTTTTTGGTAGCTGAAATTTTGGATATATATATGAATCTGTGTGGGAAAAACGAGCAGATAATTCATCAATTTTTACAGTGGTGTTTTTGACATGTTTTGGTGATGAAATATATATCCGATTGATAATTTTTGTAGCTATTATGCATTGGTTTCTTTGATGATTAGTTCAAAATATTTATAGTAGATTTTTGTTGGACAACTTCCCGTGATTTTGGTTTAATGAGGCTACACATATAATGGGAGTGTTCTTTGACTCAAGTGTTTCTTTGTTTATGTTATTCTTGATTTAATCACTTGAGATTTATTTTTATATTTGTCTTCATTCATTATTACAAAAATCCTCTATTGAGGCTAACATGAGGTGGTCATACTGTTGGGAGTGAAATACTTTCACAGGGTGTAAGTATGAGTGGATAGTGTCAAGGGGTGAGTGGTGTTGGCTCAGTAAAATCTTGTATAAGGCTATTGTACTTGAGTGAAAGTTGATTAATCTAGGTGAAGGCCCCTACAAAAATAGGTTGTGTGTGTCGAATTGCATTAACAAATTTCTTATGTTGATTTATTTACTATGTATTAACTTTTTCTGATTGTGATTATAATATGGAAAATTCGCAGTTGGTAATCCAATTGCTTTCTGATAAACAACTATGGCAGAACATATATATTGTGAAAATTTAACCTTCTTGTTTTTCAATTGGTATCATAGCACGATTCACGTAATTAGAACTTGTTGTGTCAAGTTATTGTAGATCGGTGTTCCACAATTATGGCTACCAGAGAAGGGATGTTAATCACTAGGCCACCTTTGCTAGATGGTTTTATTTATCCAGCTTGGAAATCTAGAATGAAAGTGTTTATTCAAGCACAAGGAACTAAATCATGAACTTCCATGTTGAATGGCTAGTCTCATTCAATGACAACTGATGAAAAGAATGAGGTAGTACCTAAAGATTCATTTGAGTGGCCAAGGACTAAAGAAGAGGGAGCGCTTGGTAATTCTCAAACAATGCATGTAATCTTCAGTGTTGTAGATGAAGGACATTTCAGTATGATATCATTGTGTGAATTAGCTAAAAAAGCATGGGATACATTACAAACAATACATGAGGGATCAAAATCGGTGATAGCTTCAAAACTTCAAATTTTGGCTATTGGATTTGAAGAACTTAAGATGGAGGAAAGTGAAACTATCAAAGACTTTCATGAGCAACTATGTGATATTGCCAATCAATTACATCAACTAGGAAAGAAGTATTCAAATTTGAAACTTTTCAAGAAAACATTGAGATCATCGCCTCCTATATTCAAACCAAAAATTGCAGCTATTGAAGAAGCCCATGACATTAATTAGTTATCTTTGGATAAGGTAATTAGGATTTTCATAAACTTAAAGATGAACCTATTGAGAGATAAGTGTGAGAAAAAAAATGTTTGGCATTACAAGCTGAAGTTGCTAAATTTGTGAATGATTTAGGAGATGACTCCGATGAAAATGAAGATATGGTGTTATCGACAAGAAATTTCAATAAGTGGATGAAGAAGGTGAAGAAAGATAGAATTGAGTTTAAACATAATGTTGGGAGTTCATTAAACAATAATTTCAAACAGAAAGCAAAAATTCAAAAAGGTGAAAGGAAGGCAAAAAAAGATATAATGTCTTGAATGTCAAGGTTTTAGACATGTGCAAGTGAAATGTGCTAACACTCTTAAAAGAAGAAAAGGGAAGTCTTACACAAGCACTTAAAGTGAAAACAAATCTAAAAGTGGGTATTGCAGCAAAGAAGAAATTGTAAGTAATCTTGCTATGTCGATTATTTTATATAACAAAAGTCTAGTTACTTTCTTTGTAGCAATTAGTGAGGAAATTGACAACAAAAATTCAGATGTTTCAGTTTTAAACACTAATCCAAATTGTGACAGTGATGATAGTGACTCAGAATTCAAAAAGGAAGACATCTGCAAGCCCTATGAATTAATGTATGTCAAATGGGCGAAAACATGTAAGAAAAATGCTAAGCTAAAGAGGAAGAATTCAGCTATGAAGGATGTTATTCAAGATCTAGAGATGAGGTTGTTGTCACCAATAAATGAACTTGATGAAACAAAACCAAAGCTAGTCAATACTAAAAAAGGAATAAGAATGTTAAATGGTGATACCAAGAAGCTAAATCAATTGCCAAAAATTGGTAAAATCAAAGGAGACTTTCAAGGTGTTGATTATAAAAGTGAATGTTCTAACTTGAATAATGAGCAAAATGATGAAGTTATATTTGTTAAAGGAGAAACTTCGAAAAGGAACCAAAAGTTTGTTCCTACATGTCACTTTTGTGGTGTAAACGACCATATAAGACCAAATTGCTACAAACTATTACAAATGCTATTTTGGAGGGCTCAAAACAAAAAATCTAGACACTCCTTGAAGAATTTTCAATAGCAGCCAACATTACTAAACCAAACTTAGATTAGAAAGAATCAATTACAAGCATTTGTGGCTCTTGACTCCATGCGTGCTGCTTCTCAAAATGAATTGTATTTTGACAATAAGTATTCACAACATATGACATGTGAAGGAAGCTACTTGATGGATTATCAAAGTTGTATGGATGGTCAAGTTACTTTTGGTGATACGAAGAAAGCTACAATAATTGAGAAATGGACTACCTCATTTCAAGAATATGCTTCATGTGGACAGTTTAAAAGATAACCTGGTTAGTATTAACCAGGTTTGTGATGATGGGTTGTTAGTTAAATTCACTAGTGATGAATGCAAGATGTTGAACGAAAAAGGAGAGTGTTTAGTAATTGGCAAAATATCAAAAAATAATTGTTAAATCTTACAGGTCATCACTTCTTGCAATTCAGCCATATATGATAATATTAATCTATGACACCAAAAGCTTGGTTAGGCCAACTATGATCTTATTAACAAATTGAGCAAATTTGAAGTTGTAAGAGGATTGCCTACGTTGAACGATGATGAAAAGAGTATTTGTAGTGCATGTCAAATGGAAAAATAGATGAGAGTGCCACACAAAAAGCTTAGAAATGTCACTTCTTCTTGTACATTGGAATTAATTCATATGGATTTGGTAGGTCCATCACAATGTGCTAGTATTGGTTGGATGAGGTATTTCTTGGCATGTGTTAATGATTACTTTAGATATATTCAGGTAGCTTTTTTTAAATAAAAAAATAGATACATTTGAGGCATGTAGAAGTTATGTGTGTGAATTACAAATTAGAAAAATATAATGGTTTTGAGAATAAAATATGATTATAGAAGTGAGTTTGAGAATGCAAGTTTTAATGATTTCTGTGGACATGAGATTATTCAAAAATTTTCAACACCTAAAATGCGTCAACAAGATGGAGTTATAGAGAGGAAGAATCACACTCTTCAAGAGATGGTTAGATCAATGTTAAATGGAAGACAAATATCAATGAGATTTTAGGTTGAAGTAGTAAACACGACATGACACAAATGCTACAGAGTTCATCTTAGAAATATTTTAAACAAAACACCTTCTGAATTATGGAAAGGAAAGAAACCAGGTGTTGGTTACTTCCACATGTTTTGTAGTAAATGATATATTCTTAGAGATCAAGAACAACTTGCGAAGTTTGAAAGTATGAGTGATGAGGAAATTTTTCTTGGATATTTAATACACAGTAAGGCATGTCGTGTGTTAAAACAAAGAATTAAGATAGTGATGGAATCTACAAATATTGTTGTAGATGATATGCACCAAATAATTGATAAGGTGGTAAAAGAAAGCCTTCAAAACTAACCTCATAAATTAGAATAGAGACGCAATGAAGCTAAAATTAAAGATTGTCCAAATTTACAGTTAGTTGTTATTGGAAAAGAAATCAACCAGACAAAGGGCCAATTAGTTGCTTTGGATGAAGAAACTAACCATACATCTGATGCAGAAACAAACTTTGTGAATAATGAAGACTCAAGGGAAAATGATTTCAACTAAGATCCTCCATCATGAATTAGACAGAGTCATCCTATTGAGAATGTGATTGGTAAGATTAATAAAAAGAAAACAAGAAAAAGAAAATGGATGTATTACTAAGAACTTGCAAGGCTTATATGCTACACTTCCTCATTTGAACCAAAGAATGTGAAAGAAGCATTGCAAGATGAATTTTGGGTTACTGCAATGCAAGAAGAGTTGGCACATTTTGTTCAAAATGATGTATGGGAATTGGTGCCAAGGCCATCGAATGTGAACATGATTGTAACAAATTATGTGTTTCACAACAAATATGATGACAAAGATAATGTGATGAGGAATTAGACTAGGTTTGAATCTCTCCATGAGGTATTGGGACTATGTGCTTTACAAATTTAAAGCTTATCGAAATAAGTAAAAAAAAAAGGTTTGAAGGAGTTAATGTTTAAGCTTTCTAATATTTTATTTATGAGTTTTCTAAGGTTCAGGTGATTAGTGTGTGCATGAATTTTCATTAATTTTTTAATAGTAAATTTGATGTGAAAATGAAGCTATGGTTGATGATTTGAGAGTTTTATTTCTGAATTTTGATTTAGGAGTCATGTAAAAAAATGTTGATACTTGGTTAGAGACTTATAGGAAGATTCAGGTTTTCTATGACTTAGATTTTTCAAATTTTATCTTGGTTTCTCTCTATATCATGAGCTGTGTAAGTTTAGGCAATATGCTTTCACTGAGAATTTGCTCATGAAAAAAGATTTTTAGATAATGCTTTATGTGTGAAGATCTTCGTTCACTTACATGACACTAGTACAAAATTGCAGGAACAGTTTGATTATCTTTTGAATGTTGGGATTTATTTCTCAAATGTTTGTTGTATGATTAATACAGCACCAAAGATTATGAACCAAAGCCCAGAAATGATAGTTTACAAGGTGAACTACTTGTGTCATGAGATGGGTTTCTTTTTACATAATCTTGTTGCTTTTCCTGCGTAAAACCTCGACATAAATTCCAAGAGCTGGTTACAGAAAAGGGTTTATGTATACTTAAGTACTCCATTACAAGGTCCTTGAGATTGATTGCATTGAAGGTAATTTTCAGGGGAGATTTCAAGGTATCTTTGTGATTCTTAGTTATTTGGCATTGATTTGTCCTAAGGGGGAGATAGGATTATTTGTAAAATTTTCAACTGATATTTTGTGCTTTGTTGGTGACTATTGCCTGTGAACTTGATGATTGACTCAAACTCTAATATTATTTGGAATTTATTACTCTGGCTGTTCAATTCAAGGGGAGTTACTTCTCGTGTTCAAGGGGAGTTCTTCATGTAACAAATAATGCCAAAAGGGAGAGATTGTTAATTTATTTTTTTATTATTTTGGACATTATTTGTGGTTTGATACATTTGGTATATCATTAGTGATAAGAAATTCACTTTGCATAGGATTCCACTTTCTTGGATAATGTAGTATTTTCCTGAAGATAAGATAGTGTGAAGAAAGGAATCTTACTTGAAATAGAATCCTAGAGAAGATAGAATTTATTGGAGATAGATATGGTTAGTTTAACATATACATGCAGTAGACTTTTGATAGTTGCATTTCTGCATATTTGCGTGAATAATTGGACTGTTGCTCCATCGGTTTTATGTAGAAAAAACGAGCAGTTAATTCATCAATTTTTGTAGCTGTGTTTTTGGCATATTTCTCTTATGAAATATATATCTGATTGATGATTTTTGTATTTGTTGTGCGTGGGTTTCTTCGGTCATCAGTTCTAAAGATTCACAACAAATTTTTTTTGGACAACTTCCCACGATTTTTACGTAATGAGGCTACATGTACATATAGGAGAGTGTTTTTTGACTCAAGTGTTTATTTGTTTATATTATTTTTAAGTTAATCACTTGAGATTTATTTTTATATTTGTCTTTATTCATTGTTGTAAAAATTTCCTGTTGAGGTGATCATGTTATTAGGAGTGAAATGCTTTCACAGGGTGTAAGTACGAGTTGATAACGTCAAAGGGTGAGTAGTGTCAGCTCAATAAAGCCTTCAGTAAGACTATTGTACTTAGGTGAAAGTTGATTAATCTGAGAGACAGCCTCGCAAATGTAGATTGTGTGTGCCGAACTGTATTAATAAATTTCGTGTGTTAATTTATTCGCTTCGTATTAACTTTTTCTACTTGTGATTCTAATATAGAAAATTCGTAGTTGTTAATTTAGTTGCTTTTTGATAAACAACCGTCAGTTTCAATTTAAAGCAATTGCCACTGAGCATATATATTGCAGAATTATGAACTTCTGGTTTTTCAAAAACCATTGCATCCACTTGATTAGGGTTCTTCATACTTTCTTGGCCTTCATTACTACTTATTAGACTGTTGGTGCTCAACTGCGCATCTCATGTAAAATTTGTTGAAGGTTGATGCAATTAGCACTTGTGCTCTCGTTTAATTTGATAATTCAGTGGAGCCAACCAAGCTGCACCCGCACCCAAGAATATATTGTTGGAGTAGATAGCTCTATAATGCGACCAGATTGACGGAGGAGAACGTATTGTTGAAATTTTAATTGCACTTGCATGTGCATTAGAAACATGTATGCATAATCTTTATAACCTATTCTACGAGTTGTTTCAGTAGATATTCATACATTGTGCATGTTTTCGTCCCCTCCAGAAATCAAAACATGTATGTCTTGATTTCTATTTTTTTGTCTAATCTGTACTTGTGAATGCTTTTTGACAATTATGATAGTTGTTGTCCGCCATCGATCTACGTGTGAGTTTGCAAGAGTACAGAAAATTAAATTAGTGGCATGGCAGCTGGTATTTGTGCTTTGACTATCTAACAGATATTGCTTTACATTTGGTGGCTTTCTACTCGAAAGTAAGGCAAAAAAGATAATACCATTATGCAAACAAGAAATCGGTTATAGCATTAGGGCGACAAGATCTTTTGTTCAATATTATCTGTCTTATTCTGTCTCATGAAATTTCAGTCATTTATTTTGCGGAACTCACGCGGAATTCACGCGAGACCTATATAGAACCTACATAAATAAATGACTGAGATTTATTAGACACAATAAAACACTATAATATTAGACAAAGATCTGAACTCTAGCATCGGAGCTTACAACACCGAGAAAACGACTACAAATTCCTTCCCGATGCACACCATTCACAAGGAATCCACCGGTCCAATAAGTTCCTAAAGTTTTGAGACTTTTTTCACATAGATTCTTACTGTCACTTCCTGAATTATCAGTTCAGTGACTTTATTCTTTTTCTCTACCCTTTTTATTTACCTCACTACCTTCCTCTACGAACCATGAGCCTTTGCAACTCTGTTTTTTTCTATGCTCAACTCAAGCAAGATGATCAAAGCTAAATGTAATGCAAAACCACCTTCTCATTTTAGCTATATATGCTTTCTTCTTTTTGTTAGCCGTTACTGTGCTTCTCAGAAGACCTGCCCAAATTGTGGCACCTTAGAAGTTCCGTATCCTCTCAGCACAAATTCTAACTGCGGTGATCCTAATTATCATCTCCGCTGTGATCTCCGTTCTGAGAAACTTTATTTTGACGGCTTGAATGGAAGTTCTTATCTTGTACTCAGGATCATGGCTGCCTCTCAAAGGATAGTGGTGCAACCCTCTTCTTGGGTCTCTGATACATGTGTTACTCAGGATATGGTGGTGAGTGAGGGACTCTGGTTAAACCAGACACTTCCTTTTAATGTCACTTCATCTAACACCATCTTTCTCTTCAATTGTTCCCCCCGGCTTTTTCTTTCTCCTCTTAATTGCACCCCATCCAGCCTTTGTCATCATTACTTGGAGAGCTCTGGTCACGTTGACAGTAATCGAGCACTTCAGTGTGCTAATGGTCTTGAGCCATGCTGCAGTTTCATAGCAGGTGGGATGCCCTCAGCTTATAAGATTCGACTTCACAGTTCAGGTTGCAGGGCATTTAGAAGCATTCTTCATTTGGATCCTGGAATACCTGCAAATCACTGGGAAGAAGGACTGGAAATTCAATGGTCTCCTCCTCCAGAACCGCTTTGCAAATCCCAACTTGATTGTTCTGGATATTCCAAGTGTTCACCTTCTGGTAACAATCGCATCTACCGCTGTCTTTGTGATAGAGGTCATGTTTGGGATCATATTAATGGAACTTGCTCCAGGAAGAAGCGTAACAGGAGATCTTTACTGGGTTTAAAGGTCTCAGCAGGGCTAATCTCTATCGTCTTGCTCGCAGTGTCAGCTAGCGTAATCATTGTGCGTCTTTATTCCAAGAATCATAACCAGGTAAAGCTTGCTAAGGCCAGAGAAGATATGTTAAAGTCGGGCGATGCTGGGAAAACTGTGAGGATGTTTCACTTGAAAGAGGTAAATAAAGCAACAAACAATTTCTGTAAATACAGGCTTTTGGGAAGTGGCGGCTTTGGAGAAGTCTATAAAGGAGAGCTTCAGGATGGAACTGTTGTTGCTGTTAAATCAGCGAAAATTGGCAACTTCAAAAGCACTCAACAAGTGCTAAATGAAGTTGGAATACTCTCTCAAGTTAACCACAAGTACTTGGTTAGACTCTTGGGTTGTTGTGTGGAAGCAGAGCAGCCTATGATGATCTACGAGTACGTTCCCAACGGGACACTTCATGACCATTTACATCGCAAATCCTCCAACTTTCTAAACTGGAGAACAAGGTTAAGAATTGCTCTGCAAACAGCTGAAGCATTGGCTTACTTGCATTCTGGGACATACACTCCAATCTTCCACAGAGATGTCAAGTCAACTAACATACTCCTGGACGATGATCTTAACGTTAAAGTCTCAGACTTTGGTCTCTCCAGACTCGCCAGACCAGGACTGAGTCATGTTTCAACATGCGCTCAGGGAACATTGGGGTATCTGGATCCTGAATACTATCGGAACTATCAGTTAACTGATAAAAGTGATGTTTACAGTTATGGCGTTGTGTTGCTTGAGCTTCTAACCTCCCAAAAGGCCATTGACTTCACAAGAGATCAAGATGATGTTAACCTAGTCGTTTACGTTAGCCAAAGAGCAGAAATTGGCGCTCTAATGGAAGTCATCGATGGACGGCTGTTCGGTGAGCAGCCATCAAATAAAGACCTGACAAGTGTAGAATTGTTCTCCAAGGTTGCCTTTGCATGTCTTGGAGAGAAGAAGGTAGACAGACTGAGCATGAAAGATGTCGTTCAACAACTAGAGTACATAATACAAACAGTGGAGCACGAAAACGAGGTCTGCAATGCGGTTAATAATGAGACAATATGAAAAAATAAACTAGGACTGCTTTAATTTCTGGAGTTAAGCTTTCTGTAAGAATATGCCAGTATGGAGGAGTATGGTCTTGGGATATTCATGTAGTAGAAAAATGTCTGTAAAGATGGGAATGTGCTATAAATTCAAAGAAGAAAAAGAAGGGATTCCAATACTGAATGAGAGTAGTGGAAAAACAAAAGAAATGATTACTAGGATCAGATGCTTGCTTTTTGTTTTACAATGGAAATAAATAAAAAAAGAGGTCTGAGTCTGAGAGAATAAGGATTCTAGACATTGGGATAGCTCATAACAGGGAATCCATCTAGACATTAGGCAAGAATTGTTAGCTTCTGAAGGAAAAGCAAAGCGTCCTGTTGAAATGGGGAAGAGCATTTTGCAGGCTTTGGTGCTGCGGGTGGCCTTTCTCAATGATGGGTTTTATTATAATGCTTGAAAGAAGTATGTGTGCTCTCCACTCCTTTGCTCTTTCTTCAAACTTTGCGATGATGAGTGAATAATACTTATTAGGGTGGTGTTTGTGCACATACTTGAATTTCCATTGCCCTTTTTTCTTGAATTGAACATGATATGACGAAGGCTTACTGTCATAAAGAAATGATACTGTGCAAAGAAGTGGGTGGGGTGTTCGTGATGTTAAAGCAATTAACAAACCAAATATGGTGGGTGGGTATGAGTGACTCAGTACTCTTATTCTTTAATTAAAAGTTTTAAATTCGAGTTCTAATAATGAAAAAATTTATTTGACCAGCATTTTACTTCTTACGAACTAACCTGATACGAGCGGATGACTTAAAATACTTTCTCAAAATTGAAACCCTCCCGTTCCTGTTCGCTTTTCATGTCATAAATCAAAACTTGCTTAGTTGAGCTGTTTGTAATTCAACGCTTAAAAGGTATAGTCAATGGAGTCGAATTTTAATTCATCGATACATTCTATAACAGAATACACTTATAGTTTTCTGATTTTAATTGTGATTCAAAAAATTAAATAGAAGCTATATTTGATCAAGTTTCTTAATTTTTGTCGTGACCTAAAAATTACACTTGACCATTTTATTATCTTTTTTAACTTTCATAATTTCACAATTTATGATAATGATAAAAAATTCTTGTATCAGGATTTTATTCTACATTATTCAATTCTTTATTAGCTAATATAACATACTAATAAAACTCTATCAATATAATTAATAATAAACATTTCCAAAACTATAAATATTATTTTTAAAAATCATTGCAATGAAATTTATTTTTAAAATTGGAATTAATTTAAATACATTATAAAACTTTATTAAAATGTTTTTAAAATAATTTAATATAGTAGAATAAATATAATAATTATATCAATTAATTTCACCATTTATTAACCAAATCAAAATAATATAATTAGAAATAATAATATAGTATTAATAAATGATCTACAAGTACTGTAGTAAATATGTCTTGTTATTTAGAACGTTATAAAAAGGTAAAATTAAAATCCAGCAGTGAAAGATATGAGTATCATATTGTATCGGTCAATTATCAATACGATATTTGCTTAATATCAGTTTAATATTCAACTAAAATGCAATTTTTTTTAAAAAATAAAGGATTAAAATTAAAAGAATTAATCTCTAAACGCCTTATGGAGCGGTAGTGTAGCCTCCTACTGTCTCCTCTTCTCAATCATCGCCTCCTCTCGCTAGAGTCTCTTAGTCGGTTGTTACAACTTACAAGGCTTGCAAAGTAGAAGCAACAGTCTTCTGGGAGCATATAAAAAAAAAGTATGGCTACAGAAAGCACGTTCATATAGTGACGGTTCCAAAATTTGACGGTCACTGTGATCATTGGGCGATCAAAAGCTAAGAATCAAGATTTATGCTGAAAAAGAAACAAATTTGTCTCTTAAAGGCTTACTTACAAATCGCGGTGAAGAGTTTACATCACAAAAATTCAAAAACTTTTGTGATGCAAATGGCATACCGAGACAACTGATATTTACATATATACCACGACAAAATGAAATTATAGAACGTAGTTGAGTCGGTCGTACTAGGCCCAGACCCACTCAAAATGACTCATTGACCAATCGGTCCACCCCGCAAGGATTGACCCAAATCCTATCGACTATGCTAGGCCCAGGCCCTAATTCACACATCCACGGCCTATTCGTAGGTGGGAGTCTCTCATGCATACGTAAAGACCTAAACCTAGCATCTATTCCATATATAAGGTATAACTCTACCATGATACGGGTACGTGATCAGAACCCTAGCTTCTCTATTCATAGATATCAAACCCTCACCAAAAAGACTAACTTGAGCGTCGGAGGGCCTGCCGATGATCAACCCCCGGCGTGCCTTGCTTTGTTTTGCAGGAACTCTTGTTAGAGACAGTCAAGTTCATGGATCCAAACGGCAACGTGCAGCCTCACCAGAATCAGGCTGAACCACTTTTATAATATTAAAAGTGTTGTGTAATTAAATATGTTTTATAAATGATTTTATTGTCCATTGTTTTAAGCCACCTAGATACAATCTGAATCAACTGGAATTTTCCTTATTACTTGTAATAGAAATATCGGCAAAAGAAGCAGTATTTGATGACCAAAGCACATGGATTCTTGCAATATGTGTTTGCAAAGATATACTTCATTATAATTCGATGTGTTTTACTTGCTGGTGTTTTTAAAATAAAAACGTCTGTCGACATTTGTACTTTCACTTATTCCATAGTGAAATTGTTCCAGCCTTTGGAGCTACCTGTACAGCTATCCATTGTTGCAAATTTACTCCTTACACGGCGAGGATGGCAATAAGCATCGTAGAAGTCATTTATTGGGTTAAATACACCGTAAGACCTCTTATAATTTTATTTTATTTTCAGTTAGTTATTCATCTATTTTTAATTAAAATAAATTTTAATATGAGTTTTGGAGTTATAAATAAATAGAAAATAAGAGAATATATATGGAAAAAATATATGATAATTAAAATAATATTATGAAAAGACAAATAATAATTTTAAAATAAAAAAAATCATATCAAGAGAGTCTAACGATATTAACCCTAATTAGAAATTGGATTCAAGCTTCGTAATCGGTAAAAGAATTCGCGCTCCAACGGACTCTTGTGTAACCACCAGTCCTACTATTTAAGCTGGCGACTTGTACTAGTCCTCACAAAAGTAAAATGGGTTTCTCAAAATTTTCAATCCCCTTTTGTCTACTCTCATTCGCTGCTCTTCTTCTTCCTCAAGTTGTTTATGGAATATTAAACCCTATTATGCATATCTGTTCTACTCCTTATCACAACCCTAATGATGCTTTTGCAACTAACTTGAAACAGCTCATGACTTCATTATCCCAAATAGTTCCTGTATCAGGTTACGGCCGACTATCATTGGGCGCAAACTCAGACAAAGTACATGGGATTGCCCTTTGTACAGGTAATATCAGAAATCAGCAATGCAAAACTTGTCTTGACGACGCGGGGAGGGAGATCATAACACGCTGTCCATCCAACAAGAAAGCAATAATTTGGTACGACGATTGTATGCTGAAGTACTCAGATGAGGAGTTCTACGGTCGTGTTGATCTCCGTAACGAACTCCACCAGTGCAACTTACAAAGAATACCTTCACATCGCTATAAATTCGCAATCGCCAGGCTGTCTCTATTTGCTAAATTGATGACCAGAGTTCATGAGAATCCCAACCTATACGCAGCTGAAAGCGTAGACATGGCGAGCTCTACGAATGTAAAAATTTATGGATTTGTACAATGCAGTAGGGATATTTCTATTCAACGCTGCCATAAATGTCTTCGCATAATATGTGAGCGGCTTCGTCATACCTGTTATCGGAGCCTAGGAGGGAAGTATTTAACAGGAAGCTGTAGCGTTCGGTATGAGCTATACCCTTTTGCGCATGCTTAATAGTTAATACTTTGTTTTTATCCTCCAGGATGGGATAGTCTCTTATCTAAGCTCCATTGGCAGTTTTGGATGAATAAGATTGAGATGTGGCAAGTGGCAACATCTAACAAGTCAGGACAAAAGTTTGAGTTCTATTACCTACTGGGTCTATGTAATATTTGGAATCTTATTAGAAAAATAAATTCTGGCGTTTGCAATCTCCATGAATTTGGTTCCAAAATTACAAGTATTTTTTTTTTGAGAAATTAAAAAATTTCATTGATAAAAATATAAGATAACAATGAGGAGTATGGGTTATCATATCATATCTCATACGGCTTTATCTTACTTTTAGTGTTAGAATTGTTATATTTATACATTAACGATAAGCAAATATCGTTTATATATGAGAATGAGACATTCCAATATCTTAAAATTATGAGTTCTATAATGCTCTTCTTATAGATGAAATGTTTTCGACATCTAATATATGATATTAGAACTATTCTTAGTTTGATGATTAGTTTCTCACGTATATCATGGTTATGATATATTAGAATGAGTACATTAATTAAGAATAAAAATTAAAGATGATTTTTATATTATAATGAAATAATAACTCAGTTTTTTAGAATTATTATATTATCACATCAATTAAAAATAGGAATTAAGGATGATTTATATATAATAATGAAATATAATCCAACAACTTAAATTATTGGAATTGACGATTGAGATATAGTAGATCAACTAGATAAACATAATTATTGGAATTTAATAGCCTGAAAAGTAGTAACGAAAATAAAGGTAGTCAAAATAAATGGGACAGAACACAAAAATTTACATGGTTCGGTCAATGTGACATACGTTTACGGCCGGAGACAATCAGAGATATTTCACTATGAGAGAATAACAGGAGATTACAAAGTGTCACTCTAGAATTTTCTCTCTACCCAATGAATCCC
>JANPWT010000004.1:34877169-34889570 GCA_024678245.1 Erythroxylum densum
AAGATAGTTCCAATTCAGAAAGGGGATAAATTTAGTCTAATGCAATGTCTATAAAACGATTTGGAACGTAAGGACATGGAGTCTATTCCTTATACATCAGTAGTTGGGAGCTTAATGTATGCCCGAACATGCACTAGATTATATATCAGTTTTGCTATTAGAATGCTAAGACGATATCAAAGTAATCCTGAACTGGACCACTAGAAAGCTGCAAAGAAAGTCCTTAGATACTTACAAGGAACCAAGGACTATATGCTCACATATAGTAAATTAACCCATCTTGAAGTGATAGGTTACTCAGATTCAAACTATGTCGATTATGTAGACTCACAAAAATCTACATTCGGTTACATAATCATATTAGTTGGAGGAGGAGTTTTATGAAAAAGTGAAAAGTAGTCCATCATTGCTACTTCCACTATGGAGGTTGAATTTGTGGCATACTTTAAGGCCACAGTTCATAGATTGTGGTTGTATAGCTTTATCTTAGGCCTTGGTCTTATTGACAGTATTACCAAACTGTTAATAATATATTGTGATAATTTCGCAGTCGTATTCTTCTCTAAGAATGACAAATATTCAAAGGGTTTGAAAAACATGGATTTGAAGTATTTGTCTATGAAAGAAGAAGTGCAAAAACATAAAGTGTTAATTGAGCATATTAGTACTGATCATATAATAGCGGATCCATTAACGAAAGGCTTACCGCCCAAATCATGTATTGGTCATCTTGAACGGATGGGCCTTATAGATAAGTCCTTGTTAGTATAGTATTCAGACATGTATATATACATATTATTGTCCTACTCGAATTGTTATGACACTTGTGAATTCAATTACATTGCTCACTTAATGGTTACCCATATTATGTTGTATGCAATAATTATTATTTGTGAGATAACAATTACCCACTTAAAGTTTAATGAGTTGAGTTCATTATGTGATATATGGAAGGAATCAGGTTATATAACTTATGACCAATCCCATCAGTTTAATTCAATTAAGGATGACTTGATCGATTCCATGTTGTGTGCACTTAAAGTTTTATTATTGGATCACCAAGTTGTCACATAGGCTAAATGGGAGATTATTAGACTATTTAATGTCTCACATGACTTATAGATTTGAGTCCCATGAAAAGCACCTAAGATAATAGTTATTAGGTATTATAGAATAGATCTCAAATGGGTCAAAGACCCTTTCTCTCTCTCTCTTCTAACAATGAACCATCATAATGGTTGGTGAACCAACATGATAGTTGGTGATTGAGTATATAAGTTTTAGAAATAAAAACTTAAGAATAGAATCTCAATTATTCTATACCACTGAAGAAACAAATTAAAGAAAGGAAGCAGAAATGGAATAAATCAATATCTTACGAAAACAAAAACAATCATAGATATAGGTATGCAAAACTCAATCGATCCATAAATTGTCTTACATTAAGTTGAGCTATATTACAGGTAAGAACTCAAAAGGGATGAAGAAGAGAAAATTGCATGTCTGGCTGAGGATGGTGATATTTATGATGAGTTCGCAGTCATTAGCACTAACAATTTATGGAAATGGAGATATTAAGAAAGTTTTACTACTTTTCTTAGTGGGTGATCCCCACTCAAAGCTGAAGAATGGGATGAAGGTAAACTAATAAGTATACATTGTTATTGTTTTATGCATCTTGATAGATGAACTTAAGGTGAACACCCTAGTAATCAAGATTAATGAATCTCCGGGGCATTGTATGTTTCACAAGAAATCAATTATAAACGAAATTTAGCAAAGTTAGGAGGGGTTAATTTTTGGACCTCCAATTAGTTGCTTAAAGTTGTCAACCCACAAAGGTGGCATGTTCATTTCTTTGTATTTTTCCCATGTATATTTTAAATAATTCCTACAACTCCTACCTTAACATTTAAGAGCAAACTGTAAGATTTAATCTTTAACATTCTAAGAAATATTTTAAACATAGAATTTACCTAAGAATATTTATGACATAATTAATTCAACAATTTCAAACTTTAAAATTAATACTATAAAGAAAAGAGAGAAATATTAACCTTAATTCATACTCGTGTAATCTCTTCTTAACCCTAACGACTCAGTTCCTTTAACAAACTCAATAACTATTATTTTGGGCTCACTTTATATCAGAATTAATAAAGTAATGTGAGCTATACTTATGATTATTAAATTAATCTAACAATCTACCACTTGCCCCATGTTACGAATTAATGATCCAATAACATAAGTGTGATCCATGTACTTAGCACCTCTAGAATACCTTTCATTTTTAGAGAAGAAGACAGATGCGGAATTACCATAATAAATTCTTAATGGTCTAGTTATACTATCAACAATACTTAGCCCTAAGACAAAGTTCTACAGCCACAATGCTTGAATAGTAGCCTCAAAACATACCACAAATTCAGCTTCTATAGTGGAAGTAGCAATAATAGACTATTTTCTACTCTTATAAGAAATAGCCCCTCATGCTAGTTGGAATAGAAGACCAAAAGTAGATTTCCTTAAGTCTATACAACCAGTATAGTTTGAATCTGAATAACTGATCACTTCTAAGTGGTCTGATTTCCTGTATGTGAGCATATAATCCTTGGTGCCTTGAAAATATCTAAAAACTTTCTTTATGGCTTTCCAATAGTTCAACCTGGGATTACTTTGATATTGATGTAACATTACAATAGTAAAACTAATATCTGGTCGAGTACAAGTATGAATATAGATCAAACTCTCAACTACAAAAGCATAAGGAATATATCTCATTTCCTTTCTTTCCAAATCATTCTTGGGACATTGCATTTCACTAAATTTAACCCCTTTCTAAATTGGAACTACCTTTTCTGAACATTTTTTCATCCTAAATCTTTATAATACTTTATTAATATATCCTTTCTAAGATAACCCTAATAATCCTTATGTCCCTCCTTGTGTCCTATCACGGAATATTTCTATTACAATCACATTGGATGCCTTACCCATATCTTTCATTACAAAATTATTAGAGAGAAAAAATTTTACGTCATATAACAAACCAAAATCATTAGTAGCTAAAATAATATCGTTAATATATAGTACCAAAATAATTAACCTGCTTCCATTGACCTTCATATAGATACACCTATCAACAATGTTCTCTACAAAACCATAGGAGGTAATGGTATCATTGAACTTAAGATACCACTATCGAAAAGCTTGTTTCAAACCATATATTGACTTCTTTAATTGACACCCTATAATTTTCTTTTCTGCAGTCACAAAACCTTCTGGTTGGTCCATATAAACTTCTTCTTCTAAGTTACCATTCAAAAAAGTGGTCTTTACATCTATTTGGTGAAGCTCTAAACCATAATGAGCTAATAATGCTATAACAATTCTTAAAAGTCCTTCTTTGAAGCTAAAGAGAAGGTCTCTTTAAAGTCAACGTCATTTTTTTAAGTATAACCTTTGGCTACTAGTTTAACTTTGTACTTTCAATATTATTTTTTGAGTCCCTTTTGTTCTTAAAGACCCATTTATAGCCCACTTGCTTTAAGCCTTCAGGTAACTCAACTAATTTCCATACTTTATTATCATCCATAAATCTTATCTCTTCTTTCATAATATTGAAGCAATTTTTAGAATTATTACATGTTATGGCTTTTAAATGAGACTGAATCCTTGTCAATGCTCAAATCACAACCATGCTCAAGTGAATACACCACATAGTCATCTAGTATAGCTAGTCTTTTCTCCCTTGTAGACCTTTGCAATACTACTTTTTGTGGTTTTACTTGATCATTTATGACTTGCACATTATTTACTGGTTCATTATTGACATTTAGTTCTTATGGCTTTGGAATATTAACTTGTTCCGATATGTTGTGTGACTATAATATAATAACAGGGACAACAACTTGAGAAGAGACACTATATAAAGGATTTTCCACTTGAATCTCTTGAATATCCACCTTTCGTGGTTCTCCACTCCTACTAATTTTTCCATTTTCAAAGGACATAGCATTACCAGACTTAACTATTATTGCACCATAGTTAGGACAATAAAATATGTACCCTTTAAACTTTTCTAGATAACTGATGAAGTAACCACTAATGATTCTTGCTTCAAATTTCCTTTCATGAGGATTATAAATCCTCATTTAGGCTGGGCAATCCCAAACATACAGGTGCCTCAAGCTAGGTTTCCTACCTGTCCACAATTTATGAGGTGTCATAGGAATCGCTTTACTAGGAACCTTATTAAGCAAATATGTAGTTATTTCTAATGCATACATCCATAGAGATAAAGGTACATTCGTGTAACTTAACATACTTCTACCTATTATCCATAAGAGTACGATTTCGCCCTTCAACTACAATATTCTGTTGTGGTGTATTAGGCATTATATATTGTGCACAAATGCACTAGCTTTGACGAAATTTTGCAAATGGACTTGGACATTGTCCATTCTTATCATATTTACCATAATATTCACCACCTTTATCAGACCTTACGACTTTCACTTTTCTATCTAATTGTCTTTCTTCCTCATTAGTGAACACCTCAAGAATATCCACTGATTGAGACTTTTCATGCAATAAATAGAGTTATTATAACATGAATAATCATTAATAAAGGTGATAAAATACTTTTCACCACTTTAAGATGGGACATGAAATGGACCACATATATCAGTGTGTATTAATTCAAGTAAGTACTTCTTGTGGCTGAATTTTTAGATATGCGTTTGGTTTGCTTACCTTTAATGCAATCCACCCAAACATCCCAATCAGTAAAATCTAGTTGAGATAAGATTTCATTTTTTTTTACTAAATTCATCACCCTTTCTCTAGATATATGGCCTAACCTTTGATGCCACAAGTAAGCAGAGTGTTCATTATGTGCACTACATTTATTACCAATATTATGTTCAACTTAAAATAGGGAATCAAAATAATTAACATCAAGGTTGAAATGATATAAATCATTTATTAATGTACTAGAACCATAATAGTACTGTCGTTTATACAAAGAAATTCCAACATTGAAATTAAAACCAATCTTATCTAACTTACTAATAGAAAATAAAGTTCTAGCACATTCAGGAATATAAAGACACTTTTTAAGATCTACTAAGAACAATATATACGTCCCTATTCCTTCTATTCATGTCTTCATTTCAGTACCCATCTACAGGAACTCTTCAGTTCCGTTTATGGTTTGGATCGAAAATAATCCCTGCATAATATGTGACACATGAGTTGTTGCACCTGAATCTAACCACCAGGTATTATTAGGCACCTCAATAAGATTTGATTCAAAACATACTGAAACATAGTACTTACCTTTCTCTTCGAACTAATCTTTTCTTTTATAGCAATCTTTCTTCAGGTAACCAAGTTTCTTATAGAAGAAACAATGCTGCTCTTTATTGATTTAGCGCTCATTAACCTTCATTGGGGCTTTGTCCTTCTTCTTGCTCTTCTTTCCTTGCTTTCCCTTTCTATTCTAGCTTTCTGTGTACTGTGAAGTGAACATCGTGTTCCTTCATTTTCTTTAATCTCCCTTCCTCCTGCACCAACATGGCCTTAATTTCTTGTAAGTTCTATTTTTTTCAGAGTGTTATAATTCACTTGGAAGTAACCAAATTTAGGAGGAATTAAGTTGATGATGAACTATACTAGGAAGGATTTACTCACATCCATGGCCATTGGTTTCAGCTTCACAGCCAGATTTGCAATACCTATTATGTGATCATGGATAAGTTATGACTAGTCAAACTTTTTGTTCATCAATTCGCTCATCAATCTTCCTATAATAGACTTATCAGTTATGTCTAATTGTGAGTACTCTTTTATTTTCATCATGAATTCCCTTACATTGTCTGGATGAGGCATTGATGACTTCACATTTTTAGCCATTGTCAATCGCATCAAGTTTAGACTTTTCCTATTAGACTTTTCCCAAGCCTCATAATATGTCCTTTTCTGCTTGGGTACTAGTCTTAGTAATGGTTACAGGCTTATCTGTAACTAATGCCAGGTCCTTATCTATAATGCCTAATTGAAATTGTATTTCCTCAGACCAATCGACATAGTTTAGCCTATTGAACTTGATCAGAACATTGCCCATAGCTAACAAATTATTGAAAAATATAAACGTAAAGCCAATCTCACACATTAATACTTATATATATATATATATATATATCCTCCTTTGGGTGCTAAACACATATCCTTAATCCATGATGATGCTAACATATATATAAACACTTTGATAGACAATCAATCATACTCAAGCTAGTATATATGTTATCTATGGACATACTAACATATTCACTAAGTAGGTTGATAAGTCTCTTTAGTGGGTTGATAAGTCTCTTTAATGTTATTAATTATAAGCAATGATCCACATTTGGGTGATCTCCTAGTATTATAATTAATAACCTCAATTGTTCAGTTCATCTAAAAATTGAAAGAATGCATAATTAAATGTCCAAATATCTTTTCAAGCAAGGTCACTTTAGTGACTAACATGCTTTTTATACAATAAACATTCAATTTGTAAATATACGTGAATTTTGGAATTTAACTGTAATGTTGTAAAGTCTAAAACTATACTAGAGACTAAAACATAATTGACTCTATACATTAATAACCATATTCAACCTTTTGACTTGTCAACAAAAAAGTCACAATTTTTATACATTTTAACCCCTAAACTTTCTGCTTTACAACAACACAACTAAAAGTCTTTCAATAGTAAGCCCTATAAAACCTTGTCTTTTAACTCTTTTGTTTTCCAGAAGTAGAAAACACATTTTTCATATCTCATATAAATGCAGCAAATAATTAATACAACCCAAATCCAATGTCTTAATGGTAATTCCACAAAAGCCTTGACTTTTCTTTCACTTTTCATTTTCCAGAATTTGCAGTAAACAAATAATGCAAACAAAAAACAAAACTTCGATCTTTTCTTTAAACTTTTATTTTATACACTCAAGTAGTCTTCTCTCTAGCTTTTATTCCTTTTAAAAGTTAACAAGTCAAACCATAATTAATGCATCTACATGCTTAACCCCAATCCTTTTTTTTATTTCATTCAAAGGCAGTAAATAATCAATACAACGTAGATCTATAATGGTAAACCCCAGAAACATGAAGATGTGGAACACCGTAATCTTTAGGGGTTCCCCTAATTAAAGTAATATTAATTGTTACCGATAATTTAGGGTTAATTTTAATGCAAATCAAAGTGTCATAATCTGCACCGATGCCACATATAAGATTTAATATTTAACATTCTAAGCAATATTTCAAGCATAGAATTCACTAAGAACATTTATGACACACAATTAATTTAACACCTTCAAATCTTAAAATTAATGCTATAAAGAAAAGGGAGAAATACTAACCTTGATCCATACTTGTGTAATCTCTTCTTGTTAGGAAATTCCTTCTTTGTGCAAAAACTTATCCACTCTCACCTTCTTCCTTTTTTCATTTTTTTCAATGGTGTAAGAACGTATATGTTTTGATATCTATAAATGTTTCTTAAAATTTGAAGGAAGAGGGAAGGGTTTCTTTATTAAGTAACCTTAATGATTCTAATTTCTTTTAACATGCCCAATAACCATTATGTTGGGCTTACTTTCCATTAGAATCAAATAAAGTAATAGGGGCCGCACTTATGATTATTAAATTAATCTAACACAAACAAGTGTATTAACTTCATAATGCAATGCAGATTAGAGGAGACTTACATATATGTTTAATGGGTGATCTTGTAGTTACAAAAGTCAGCTTTTGAAGCATATACTTAATGTAGCTCCCGGGGGTGTTTATACGACTGGTAGAGGAAGTAGTGGAGTTGATCTAACCAGTGCTGTTCAAAAATATTAAGTTATAAATGAAATGATTCTTGGAAGTGGGAGCTTTGGTATAATTGATACTTTCTTCTTTTTGAAAATTTTGTTTGTGGAATTGAACATTCATTGTCTTCAACTTAGATATGCGAGGATCTCTTAGAAATTGACATACTGTTATTTAGTCAAAAGTTGTGAAAGCGGCCTTGTTTTAAAGCAATTTATGATATCGATTTAAATTAAATGCCTGGCATTTCATTGTTTAGGTTTTTCCTAACTTTTTATTTGATTTAGTTTAGTGAATGGGTTCGTAATTACAAATCAATATATAACTATTGATGTTACTTATACAGCTAACTCTTATTGATGCATACATATAATTCTTACTTATGTGCGCAACTCTATTTGTTCAGCTAATTATTTCCTAAATGTGGGAAATATTTAAGTAAAGATGTCATGATCTGTTACAGGTATTAGCACTATTTGTTATTGATAAGTTTGATAAAATGGATGAGTAGGATCGTACAACAATTCATGAAGTTATGGAACAGTAAAGAGTTAGCATTGCCAAGGCTGGTATTACTACATCTTTGAATGCAACATCAATATAGAGGATTGGTTATGCTAAGGTATGCATAGAAATTCTGAAGTCTGCTCTCTTACCTGAAACCTTGCCTATTCTTCAACTTGCTGAAACAGGTGAGTTGGTAAGGGATGAAATAGTTATTTCTTATCCTTGGAAACCTTCTTTTTCTAATAAGAAATGGTAGTTACTGGTAAAGTTTTTAAATCAGGTTGGCATGATGATTTAATGACAAAGGATAGGATGTCCGAGGGACAAGTGGGTCAGCCAGATAATGGGCAAGTTATTATTGAAGCTGGGGATGGTATGAATTTGTTTGGGATGGATTTGGTGGCACAAAGTGAAAACCTTAATAATAGAGGAAAGAATGTGGAAGTAAATATCCCTCTTACGGCGACATATGAGAAAGAAGCAAAGCAATGTGGTGCAGTTGAGAGTGCTAATGAGGAAGTAATAATAGGTGGGCCTTCTAGTCCTACATATGTGCCTAATAGGAATGAGGCAACAATGGTAGATGGTGTGCGAAATGGTTAGAAGGTAGTACATGCTCACAGAGAGTCTAAATATATGGAGCAAATCACAAAAAAAGTTATAGAACCAGTAACTATTATTGGTAAAGAATTAGATTCAGACATGGATGATTTCGCTCCCATTCAGACTTTAGTAATAATAACTAAAAAGGGTGCGGGTCAAAAAAAGGCAAGAAAAAGAAGCATAAAGGGGTTATATCTCTTGAATGTCCTTTTTAGGGGTTCCACTAGTTGACGATACTAGTATGGAATACTAAGGTATTAAATGAACCCCTTAAAAAGTTGTTGGTATAGGAAGTTATAGCAAATAAGAAACCTATTTTGGTAGGGCTCTTAAATACCAAAACAAAGGTTGGTTTTGTCCAGAAGGTATGACCTTTTTAGGTTTAAAGTGGAAGTTTATTTCAAATCACAATTATCATTATCGTGGCAGAATTTTATGTTGGTATAATATGGATTTGGTTGAGGCTCATGTTGTCAAGATGAGTAAGCAATTCGTTCATCTACATTGTGGGTTAATAGGCAAGTTCCACTTTTAACTTACAATTATATATACTCCAATTTTTCTTTTCGAAAGGCTAAGTTATGGGAGTAGATGCAGGTTATTCATGCTGGTATGCAAGATCCATGGTCAGCTTTAGGGGACTTCAATTATTGTTTAAAATTAGATGAGGTAGAGGGAGGTATGGGTTTTCATCCTAAAATAGGGGAAAAGCTATCTCAGCTGCTTCAGTGGATCAATTAAATAGACCTTAGAGGGCTAGGCAGATGGTACATATGGGAAAATAAACAGCAGGGGAATATGTTTATAAAAGAAAATTTAGATAGAGCTATGGTGAATCAAAGATGGCTCAATTCCTTCCCTAGGGCATCAGCTTTATTTGGAGATCTAGTATTCTTAGACCATGCTTCTATTTTGGTTTAGCAGATTTGTCTTAGATCTTGGATGAGTGCTTTGTTCGAATTTTTCAATGGTTTAACTCAAGTAGAAGGCTTTTTGGTAGTAATCAATAGGGTTTGGGATAGAGAGGTAGTTAGGTGCAAAGCTTTTAAACTTATGCAGAAATTGAAGCTAGCAAAAATAACTACTAAAAAGTCCAGCAAAGAACATTTTCAGGAATTAAAAGATTTGAGTAAACCATTGACAGATGTTCAACAGCAGTGTTATATAGATCCACACAATGTTAGATTAAGGACTTTTGAAGGAGATTGGCTGAAGAATTACCAAGAAGCATTGAGATTGTATAGTTCAATTATTAAACAAAAAGCAAGACAAACAGGGCTTAAAGAAGAGGTGTCAATTCTATTTTTTTTCAAGCATCTTTATTAGTTCAAAGGAATACTATCACCATCATTGAATTGAAGGATGAGGAGGAAAACTTAATATTTGATCAGCAAGAGATCTATGATCACATTCAAGGTTACTTTACCAATCTAATAAGGAGCACTAAAGTTTAACAAAGTGGATCTGGGGTAGGAAATGTTCTAAAATTCAGACCAAACCAATCACTCCTGGAGATGCTTAATTCACTTTACACTGCCCAACAGGTGAAAGAGGTAATGTTTCAGTTATATATTTCAAAAGTGTTGGTCCTGATGGATATTTTGCGAGTTTTTAAAACAAACTTGGGACATCACGGGCCCTCTCTTAACTGATACAGTGTTGGAGTTCTTTTCTTCTGGGTCTTTGCTGAAGGAGATCAACCATACTTTCATTTGTCTAGTTCCTAAGACAGATAGGCCCACGATGATTACAGATTATCGTCCAATCTCTTGTTCAACTGTCTATAAAATTATGGCTACTTTACTAGTGGATATATTAAAACTAGTGTTGTCAGAGGTGGTAAATGTGACACAAGGTGCTTTTCTATGATTAACAAGCATCAGTGACAATATACTAATTCTTCAAGAGTTATTGGAAGAGTATCATACTGGGAAACATATTAAGAGTTGTGCACTAAAGCTTGATTTATTTAAAGCTTACAGTACCATTAGTTGGAAATATTTGAAAGTTTGTTTGGAAGCCATCGGTTTACCTAACAGATTTTGTCAATGGATTCAATAATGTATATAAACTACATCGATGAGTGTGTTAGTGAATGGGATTCTAATGAGACCTTTTTTAAATTCTAGAGGGATTAGGTAAGGCGATCCACTTTCCCCTTACCTATTCACTCTAGCTATTAAGGGATTTTCTACACTTGTTTCTAAACTTGTTGATAGCAATGGTCTATTTCAATACCATTTTAAATGTATGGATCTTAATTGTCACATTTGCTCTACGCTAATGATGTTATTATGTTTTGCAAGGCTGAACCTTTTGTTATTATGATGATGATGATGAACATGGTATACACATTTTCTATTTGGTCGGGGATGAAGATAAATGAGTAGAAGAGCGGCGTGTATGTGTCCTCTGATGTCAAGAACCAAGAATGGATAAGCAATAAGGTGGGCTTTGCTCTATAAGAAACTCCTTTTTGCTATTTGGGTGCTCCTATTACTTTAGGTAAGCCTAAATATTTAGATTTTATACCTTTGTTAGAAAAGCTAAAATCTATAATCCTTGCTTGGCATAATAGATTCTTGCCATTGGTGGCTAGAGTCACCCTTATTACTTTTGTTTTGAATAGTATACATGTTCACTGGGTAGCTTATATAGTAATCCCAAAGAGAGTGATGAAGGAAATGGAGAGGTTATTAGGATCGCTCCTATGGTCTGCCAAAACTGAAAACAGTAAAGGGCTAAAGTTAAGCAGAGTAAAATTATTCTTCCAAAAAAGCAAGGGAGATTAGGGGTCATTTCAATTACCCAAATGCAATGGGTTTTACTACTGAAGAGGATTTGGAGATTATTTGTTCATAAGGAAGCATCGTAGGTTAAATAGGTGTAAATTTATCATCTTAAATTTCAAAATTTTTGTCAGCTTCAATGGAATCGTGAATATTCATGGATATTCAAGAGCATGTTAAACCTTAGGGAGAAAATATATCCTTGTATAAGTATAGGGTAGGGGATGGTGAAGACATTTGGTTGTAGTTTGATAATTGGATTGATTTCAGTCCCTTTTGGTTGCATAATGACTTACAAGTGTTAAGGAGTAGGATTCCTAAAGAGACTAAAGTTGCGGGGTTTATTCAGGGTCGTTCCTATCGTTTTATAGGCTCGGGGCAAAATTAAAAAAAAGGCCCCAATAAATCAACAATATACTTAAGTTTACATATTTGTATGAAACATAAATGACTCAATTTATAAGTCTACATACTCAACCAAATATTAAATGATTATAATATTATCTAATAATATCTTACAAATATCATTAACAATAAAATAACTAAACATGGTAACAGTAACAACAAAATAGCAATAACAACAATCAAACAACAATATTAGATTGCAAAACACTAAGAAAATTACACTAATAA
>JANPWT010000004.1:34904669-34920379 GCA_024678245.1 Erythroxylum densum
GTGTATTTTTCTAAAACGACTTTTATTATAAAACAGAGGGAGTATCTAATAATTTATTAACTTTTTTAATAAATTTGTATCTATCTAAAACGACACTTATTTTATATAAGAGAGACTTTGCAATAATTGTACTTCGTTACTTAGGCCACCGGCCACAGTCAAGACAAGTCATAAAACGCAAAGGCAAAGCTGCTTTGTTTTAACGCACCGCCAATGTCATCGCCGTCTTTAATATAAAAACCAAAAGCCTCTACTTATAAAGGCTTTCAAACTCTAGAAGACGCTTAATTAACAAATGGCCGATTCCACCACGTCGGTGCCAGAGACCAAACCTACAGAGGTCAAGAGATCATGGGGAGACGAGGTAGAAGAGGAAGAGGCAAATCCAAGCCTCGATGATGGGAACAAATATGAAGATAAAGCCGTGTCTCAGCTGAAAGTTGACGAATTGAGTATCGCCGATGAGAAGAAGGTTAATAAGTTTCTCGATGACCCAGACGACTCAAGGATACGAGCTGTAAGATTTTCTCTTCTTTTTGTTTTTGTTTTTCTCTCTTATTTTGCAAATTGCGGTTAGTGAATATACAAAATTGTTGTTTGGGTTTGTATTGTAGAATGATGGATTTTGACTATCTGCGTGTGACAGCTTTTTCTTCTTCTCAAAATTCTTTTATTTGCATACGTGAAATTATTAGTTTTAGATATGAGCAACTATATATGTAGCTAGGTTGAATGGCCTCTCAGTTCGAAAGAGAATAGCACAAGAAGTAACGTGCTTATATGATACCTTAATTCTAGGCGGCATACTTTGTAGAGAAAGGACATAAAAATGATAACCAAAGTAGGTCTTAGTAATCAAGTTGGAATAATAACAAGAACTAAATACATCACAGCAAGTATTGCTCTTGGAGATAATGGTAGTTGAAGTGTGTTGGGTTGTCGCATTTAATAAATATGAGGTTCATGGAACATAAGCGTTAGGATTTAGCTCCATGTGAATTCCATGGCAACTAATTTGTCTTCTGAGTGTTAAATTAAAGAGTCCTTGTATTAGCTAAGCAATGGAATCGCTGCTATAATGTATGAAAGTTGCATATGATTGAAATATATTTTGTAAGAGGTCATTACAAATTGAACATTTTGGAACTTGAGATACGGTTCCGATATAATTAGAATTGTTTAAATAAATTTTTTTATTATATTTATATAATTGAATTAAAGACTGAAGAACACCAGTCTAAATATAGATGGTAATTTTCCTTATACAGTTTAGATGCTGGCACATAAACATTAAAACCTATAATTGATGCTTACCCTTTTCAAAAATTTTCTCAAACCTGATAGTAGGTACTAATAAGCAGGTTCAATGGTTTAAAATTCACTTTATTTATCCTGAAATTGCATAACTTAGCATACAAACGTGTAGACAATGAAAGTTTCTTTTGGAATGGCTAGATTATGATTTTTTAGAAGCTTTGAGCTCGTACAACAAATGCTTGAGTTTCTTTTGCTGGATTTTTTTTTTTTGGGACATAGGTTACCGCTGGTGATACTCCCTACAGTTCAGCAGCAACATTTGAAGAGTTAAACTTGTCACCCGAGCTGTTAAAGGGTTTATATGTGGAGATGAAATTTCAGAAACCAAGTAAAATCCAGGCGATTAGTCTTCCCATGATCTTGACTCCTCCTTACAAAAATTTGGTAGCACAAGCTCATAATGGTTCTGGTAAAACCACCTGCTTTGTTCTTGGTATGTTGAGTCGGATTGATCCACAACTCAAGAGAACACAAGCTCTTTGTATTTGTCCTACAAGAGAGTTATCAATTCAGGTGAGGGTTTTATTCCCACTTTCTCTTGCATACAATTCTCTTGATTGTTTTCCTTTTCATGATAGAGGGCCACAGAAGGGCACCTTTTAATAATTGTGGGGACGTAATATATGCCACAGTTTGTCTTGGAAACTGTTGCTCATGTTTAGGTTCTAAATAACACACCTGCTTATCCATCTAAGATTGTCAAAGTGACTAAACTTCAAAAAAATGCTTATTCTGCATGAAGAATATTTGTTTCATTGATGTTTTTATATCCCTTCTTTCAGATGGCAATTTTTTTTTTTCAGTTCTGAGAATTGTTGAAGCTTGAGCTGTTAATCTGAAACCTAAGATTGTGGTTTAATGGTAACAAATGTTCCTCGCAGAATTTAGAAGTTCTTCAGAAAATGGGAGTTTACACTCAAATAACTTCTGAATGTGCTGTACCTATGGACAATACAAGTGGAGAAAGATCCAAGTTTCGTCCACCCATTTTTGCACATGTAGTAATTGGCACACCTGGTACAGTTAAGAGACTAATGTCTTTGAGGAAATTGAGTGTTAGTGATCTCAAGATTCTTGTTTTTGATGAGGCTGATCACATGCTAGCCAAGGTACGTATATTACTATACTCATTTAGCTCATTAAATTTTTTATTTGGTTCTTATGTATATTACTTATTATAATTGGATTTTTTTTTCTGTTGCTCGGCACTTATATTTCTCTTTCAGCTAAATTTGACCATTGATGGGACAACTAAATCGAAAGATATTGGTGTTTTAATTATCTATGTTTCTTTAAATTTTTGTTATGCTTTTAGATTTTTTCTGCAAAGGAACAATCGATGTTAATAAATCTGGGTCCTATTCCTCCCTGACCATATTAAAGTGTCTTATGTGCTAGATTGGTTTACCATCACAATTAGTTCATATAAATGTAATGCTAAGCAGATACTATCACAACTAGTTGCTACCACAAAATTTATATCAGTCATATTTTTAACTGTGATGTTGGTTTTAAGCATCAATATGCTAAAGCCATGTGCTAGGGAAGTGTCTGCTAATTTGTTCCTGCTACCTCGATTGGTTTTGGATTTCTCTACGGATTGCAGATTTTGTTGTTAATTAAGATTCAATTGATGCAGGATGGGTTTCAAGATGACTCCATGAAGATAATGAAGGATATAGAGAAGTCCAATACTAAGTGTCAGGTATGTTGAGCTCCCAACATAATAAGATATATTTCTTTGTTGACATATTCCCAATTATGTGATGCAAATGTTTCTTTATTGTTGAGGCATTTACCAAAAATAAAAGAGGAAAAAGAATATGCATAGAGAACAATGAATGGAAGAGGCAAGAGCTGATCATTTATGTGTGGAAATTACAATTCTGAGTCTGTGACTTGTTTCTAGGTTCTTCTTTTCTCTGCAACATTTGATGAGGCTGTCAAGAACTTTGTGTTGAAGACTGTTAAAGATTTCAATCAACTTTTTGTGAAGAAGGAAGAACTTTCACTGGAGTCTGTAAAGCAATATAAAGTAAATTGTCCTGATGAGATTTCCAAAATTCTTGTAATAAAAGATAGAATCCTTGAATTTGGGGAGAACTTGGGACAAACCATCATATTTGTGAACTCAAAACGTAGTGCTAGTATGTTGCACAAGGCACTTGTTGATTTGGGCTATGACGTCACAACAATACATGGTGCCCTTACTCGTGAAGACCGGGACAAGATAGTTAAAGAGTTCAAGGATGGACTTACGCAAGTTCTCATATCAACTGACCTTCTTGCTCGAGGTTTTGACCAAAGACAGGTACATTTTCTAGTGTTCCAGATGGCTGTAGTATGAATTTGTAATTTTGTTGCTTAAACTGACAATTACAGGTATCATCACTCATATGCAGGTTAATTTGGTGATCAATTTTGATCTGCCTGTGAAGTATGAAACTCCTGATGAGCCCCACTATGAGGTGTACTTGCACAGGATTGGTAGAGCTGGACGATTTGGTAGTAAAGGCAAGTTTTTTTATTAAAAAAAACTATGGTTACTACAAACGTCTATATATTTGATAATGGGACTTTAGATACGATGCTTGAAGTTTTCTTTTTCATCTGAAAAAACTATGGTTACTACAAACCTCTATATGTTTGATAATGGGACTTTTAGATTCGATGCTTGAAGTTTTCTTTTTCATCTGCATCTTTTTATATGTTGTGTATGGCCTGTACTTGTAACTGAGAAACGTAGTGGTATTTTTTCTTTCTAGTAAATTATTTGATTAAAAATGGTTCGTTGGATCCTGCAGGTGCAGTTTTCAATTTCTTAATGACTGATGAGGACCACATGATCATGCAGAAGATTGAGAAATATTTTGACATTCATGTGGCCGAGGTAATGTTGAAATCTTGACATGGTTTATTGAATGTTTCTTTTATTGTTGCTTTTTGAATATGGAGAGGCGAAATAGATTCTTTAAGATCTTGCTGTAGAACTAGATTTTGATGATGTCTCCTATTTCAATCCATGTTTCGAGTTTTTTGTTATGTTTCTTGCTTTTGCCCTAAAAGTTGTACATATGATCTTAGTGAAAAAAATTTTGTATCATGGCGTAATTTTCTTTTACTTCTGGTGTAATTCAGGTATCTTCATGGAACAGCGATGAAGACTTCAAGGTTGCTCTCAGGGCAGCTGGGTTGGTCTGATGTTAATTAGACTTTTAGAGCTAAGCAGAGAACCATTGGAGAATGGTTAAGTATATATACCTTTTTTTTTTTTTTGGATCTCGCGTCACTTGTGGTATGGACTTTCTTGCAACAAGCAGAGTCGACATCTAATCAAGTGTGTGGAATCCGATTCTGAATCTAAGTGTTGCACGCGGAAGAGTGGATTGTCTTATTCCTGGTGGCTGTACGCAATGTAACGTAGGTTGAAGCAGAAAAGTGGTGTACCTTCCCCCATTTAAGAAGTGAAAGGGAGATATGTTTAGTACAATTGGCAAAATGTGCCACTTGGACCTTGACTTTTATGTCATAATTTAATTTATTTTTTAAATATAAATTTAATTTAGAGTTTTAACATTTATTAAGTTTTTAAACTGATGATATTTTAAATTTTCGTTAAGTTTTATTTATGTAAATTTTTTAATTTATTAGGTGTTTATTATTGTCAATATGTCATTTCAATTAATAAAAGTAGGATATGCCATCTGTAAACAGAGAAAGAAATAATGTTCTCTATATATTTTTTATTGAATACAAAGTAGATATATTAATATACGCTAGAAAATATAATAACGTAATATATAATCTAAGGTCAAAATTAAAGACGTCTTTGATTTGACCATATGTTAAGTCGCATTTACATGTATTAAAGTTCATATATTAACGTGCTCTTCATATTGGAGAGGGGAAGGAATCCATTAATTGAAGATTGCAAACAAGATCATAATTTTGCATAAGATGACAATTATTTTAAACATATTATGCAGAATCATGAAAAATATTATTGTGAGCGATTTGGATAACACTGTAATTATCACGTTGTAAAATAGTAGTAGGAGAAGAATGTACAATGCTCATATTCTTTAAAGCATGATCATATAGGCTAGAGTGAAAACCAATCTCTCTAGTCGTCGAGATGAACTTAGCAAACCACGCTCAAAGGACTTCCTTTAAGCCGAATAGATCTTTTCAAAGATGACAAATCTCATTAGGAAGATGATCATAACCAGGAGGAGTTACATATAAACCTTTTCATAAAAGCTATTATTAAGAAACATTTTTTTAGATCATTTGGAACATTTTCCATTGCTTAATAGAAATAATACAAAGAAGATGCAAGCAACAGATACAAATGTTTCTTTATAATCAATAAAACCCTTAGCTACAAAGTGAGCCTTGTATTGTTCTATAAATCCATCAACTTTAGTCTGAATTTTGTAAACCTAATTACATTCAATAACATACTTTTCTGGTAGTAAATTAATTAAATCCCAAGTTTGAGTGCTTGTAAGAATTTTAAGTTCTTCTATCATTACTTTCTATTAAAGAGGATTAATATTAGTTTTGTTATAAGCATTAAGAAGTAATAGCAACATAACAAGAATAATCAAGAAGAATAACATCAGGTTTTCTTATTTGAGTAGGAAGAGTAGGAATAGGAGGTGAAGAAGACACAACATAAGGAGATAGAGAAGAACTGGTGATAGAATCCATAATAGGAAGGAATTCATTAGAAGTAAGGGAATATGAATTGACACTGATGGTCTTACAAAATAATTATTAGAAAAATAATATAGGGATTAGTTACAAAGAAAGGAGTATATTAAACAAGAAAAGATGATAAGAGTAGAGAAAGTCTTATATTCCTGTAATTAGAAATGATGGGAAATTTGAAAGCATTTTGAAATAGGATCAAAACACCTATAATTCTTATGTTCAACACAATACCCTATCAAAAGACAAAATCCAATTCGGAGTTCAAGTTCTATATATTCATGAGGATGGAGAAGTATAAAGCAAACACATTCAAAGACACAAAGAGATTGATAGTTAGGGGTTTGATTGTACATGAATTCATAAAACGAAAAGTTACTAATGGTAGGGATAGGAATCTAATTGATAATGAAGATAGAAGTGGGAGTTGCTTCCCCAAAAAAGATTCTAGACAAGAAGATGAAATGAGAAGGGCTCGAACATTATCTAAGATATGTCTATGTTTACATTTTGCTCATTCATTTTGTTAGGAGATGCTTGGATAAGAATACTAAACAATGGTCCTATTATGGGATAAAAACATAGATAATGTTGATTTTTTATACTCTATGGCATTATTAGTTCTAAGAATTTTGACAGAATGAGAGAAATAAGTTTTAATTATAATAGAAAACTTAATATGCACTTGAGGTAACTCATATATAACTCATAATCATCCACAAAAATTGTAATAGTCGGTCTCCAAAACTACTGAGAGTTAGAGTATTAGAAGCTTTCATTTACGTATAATATACAGAGTATCATGAATTACATCATTATAGAATTAATTTGGTGCAATTAGGATATGATTTTATGATTTCATTCCCATACATAATATTAGCATGCACACATGAATCATGATTTAGAAATATGAAAATGAAGTGACAGATTTTATGTGCACTTAATTGACATGTTCCGGGAGTATAAAAGTTGCAAAGTGAATTTGACATGATTGTACATTTCTAATGTCTTGTATTTTGGTTTATTAAAAAAAATTCAAGTGGCAAGATAAGTTGACATGTGAAGATTTGGGATGATTAAGCCTATGAAATGAGTGACATATGGCTTAGAGAATTAAGTGACATATAGCAATCATAAAGGACATGTGTACCATCTAAAGTGGGGACATATATCTTACTTTAATACATGACAACTGTCCTTTAAAAAAATAATCACTCATCCTACACCATATGACTTATACATTCCATGGTCATTTTCTTTTGTCATTTTTTTGGCCATATACTCTCCATCTCCTCCCTCTCATTGTGAAAATCTACAGCTAACTCACACCTTTGAATTTTTGCCTTAGTTCTGTACATCACCACCCCAAAACCTATGAAAAATTCATCATAAAGATAGTTATAGAGGTAGAATGTTGTTAAATATATTGTTGACTTTTTCTTCTAGTCATGGTCAAACCGATCATACCCCCTCAATGTTCTTGAAATGTTCTTGCATGAAAGTGAGGCTAAGTAAGCTTGACATTTGAGGTGACATTCAAGCTAATCAAATAAGTGAAACACTAACCTATTGTGGTATACGTTAGCATTATTATGGCTAATTAGGGATGGATTGAATGAGTTGTTGGTGTTAATGATGTGCTAGAAAAAAATGAAGAATAAATTGGTTAATTTTCTGTCCTGTTTTTGGATGTACGAAAACAACAACTTATGGGCTATTGTATGGATGATTTAAGTTGGGAATTGAAGTATAACTGATGAGGAATTCATGCAAAAGATAGGTGATATAAAGATGTTTTCAAATATGGAAAATTTAGGGTTGTAGTTGTGATTATAAAAAGTGAATGGTAAAGAAAAAAATGAACAGAATTTTGTAAGCCTAAGTGTAACCAATTTGGAAGATAAATTAACTTGAAATGATGTAGCTTTAAAGGAAATGAAATCTGGAAAAGTTCAGGTGTTAGTGATGCCTCTAAGCTTGTAAAATTGGTGAAGTATTGAAGGAAGTAAAGTTACACACATTAGTGGTATTGATAACAAATTTTGGAACTTTAATTTTAGCCTTATGTATATGTCAAATCAGATGAGAAAATTCAATCTATATTGGTGTATTTGGACTTGATTAAGGCTAAAAATAAGCCTAGATTGTTTCTTGATTAATTGGTTAAGAGCATGATAAGGATATGTAGTTAATTGACGACATCAACTACAGAATGGATTGTTTTGATGTGGTTGTATCAAAGCTGGAAATTATGATGTGTTAAAGGAATAAATGTGTTCTTTTAATACAAATATGATCTTAAGGACATGTGTAATGTGTATAAAGTATGGACAAATGAGCATTGAAGAACATGGGGTAATTATGAATGAGAATTGAGTAAATATATAAATACATATTGCCGGAAAAAGTTTGGTGAATAAAGATATCTAGCTTGCTGAAATTTTCAGATTTAAAATAACAATTGTGCGTGATATAAAGGCTATTTGATCGTGAAAATTTACAAGGAGAAGTGTAATGTCTAGTAGATGAATTTGGATTAAATCAAGCTTACTTAAAAGTATAAACTTGATTGCAAAATGATAATATACAAGCTGTAATGTTTGAATAGTCTTAGGGTATATAAACACATATTATTTTTTATAGTGGAGAGATTGATTAACATTGGATATGGTAACATGTATAAGCGATTTGTAAGGGTTTATGATAAGAAGTTGGTGCTAATTTGATAAGTCAACTCATAATGGATAAAAATGTGGAATTTAATAGTCAAGATCTATGCAAAAGAATACATACCCCAAAAGTATATGTGTGTGTGTGTGTGTGCATGTTTGTATAATGACATGAATAAACAACTTATCATATCTATTAAAATCATTATATATATATATATATATATATGCATGATTGTATAATGACATGAATAAACAACTTATCATACCTATTAAAACCACAAAACTCCTAAACCTCTAAACAAGCTACGATTGGAGTGGAAAATGAAGATGCCAAATAATTACTAGAAACTAATGAAGATAGAGGAAGATGAAGTAAGATGAATAGACAAATTTCACGAAAATAGAGGAAGTAAAAAGAAACAATTGAAGAACATGTAGAAATCACGGAGAAATAATCATAAATTAGGAATTTATTAGAAATTAGGGATTTTTATGGCATTCAGGGTCAGTTAAGGAGAAAACTGAGGGAAATTAGTTTAGGGGAAATTAGATTTTTGTGTTCTTATTTTTTTAAAATAATTAAAAAAAATTAATTTACTTAAAATTTGAAATTAATATTTTTTATTACACATCAACCACCATATTGGACCAACTTAACAAGGACATAACGTGTATTTGATAGTTTGATGGAGTGAGCCTTTTTAGGGAAAATTATTTCATTTTGGAACATTAGGGTGTTAATTGGTAATAGAGATAATGGCAAAGGTTTTTGTCAAACATTAGGGGGCAAATTAGACCTTTCTCCTTGAAGTAAAAGAATGGTAAAGTGTAATAATTGAAGAACTAAGAGTAATCAAGCACAATTAGACACAGGAACTGGTGGATCTATTAGATGGCATGACACCTATTGGTCTCAATTAGGCGTACAAGTTTAATTACCATACTTATGGCAGTTTACAAAAGTACAAAGTGAGTCTTATATCAAAGGGGGTATGCACAACATTAAGGTATTGACTTTGATGAAATATTCGTAGTAATTGCTTATTCTGAAACAATGAGAATTCTTTTTTCTCTAATTTCAAAACTAAAACTAATATTTTATCAATTTGATGTGAAGTCTGCAATTTAAAATGGAGAATTAAAAGAGGAAATCCATGTTTCTCAACCGGAAGTTTTGTTTTTACTAACAATGAAAGAAAGTTTATAGACTTAAGAAAGCATTGTACAACTTGAAACAAGTGCCTTGGGTATGATATAAAAAAATATTCATACATCTTGAATAATTGGTATGAACGGAATGAAAGTTAGATTGCACTATATATAAAGAGGCATAATAACGATTTCCCAGCAGTACGCATTTATGTTGATAACATGATTTATATATGATCCTTTGAAATATTAGTTGTTGAGTTTAAATCATGCATAATGAAAGAGTTTGAAATGTCAGATTTAGGTGTATTGCGATATTTTCTTGGACTAGAAGTGAAACATATGGAAGATAAAATTTTAATTTAACGAAAGAAGTAAGCAAAATATTTTTCATTCAATTTTTAGATGCACAATTACAAAGTGGCTGATACACCCATAAATGTGAATGAAAAATTGCAACTAAAAAATAATAAAATTGTTATATGATATATACTAATCCAAATATTATGTTTTCTATGAGTTTGTTGCCTAGGTATATGCATGGTAAGACACATCTTAGTGCAATCAAGAGAGTGTTATATTACATAATCAGGACTATTGATTTTGGGATTGAGTATTCCAAAGATGCAAATTTCGGCTTGGTTGGGTATAAAGACAATGATTAGGTAGGACGTATTGATGACTAAAGGAGCATATTTGGTAATGTTTTCAGCTTGGCTTATAGAGAAATTACTTGGAACTAAAAAAGAAAGATGTTGTTGCATTATCATAATCAAAGGCAAAGAATGTTGTTATAACTTCTGCAAACTATCAAGTTGTATAGATACGAAGGTTGAAGGTTAGTGGCTAATGTTCTCCATTAGCAAGAGGGTGCAATAAAAATATTTTGTGGCAGCAAAGCAACTATTGCAATGATAAAGAATTTTTCTTTCCACAACAAAACAAAGTACATTGGCATTCATTATCATTTTGTTCACAACCTAACTACAAAAGGAGAGATAGTGTTATAACATAAGTGACCAAGTTACCAATATTCTCACAAAAGCACTTCCCTAGGCCAAACTTAATTATTTTCAACAAAAAATTAGAGTTGTAATTTTGAAGCTGGTGGGAATCTTACGTAATGCTTCAAAATTGGTGAAATTAATTTATATTTTTAAGCTAGCAACAGATTTGATTCCTAAGCTTTTGTGTTTGTTGATATTAGAGTTTTATTAAGTCAATAATATGTTTGTTTTAATGGTTGGAGTGCTCTAAATTAACAAGGCATATTCCCCATTTTCTTTGTTCCTTAAATTTAGCTTTGTTTTTGTTAAGTCTATATAATAGGCCTTGAAAATCATAAAGGTTCCTCAATCTTTTTACTTCATTTTAACATTTTGTTGAACAATCATTTAATAATTGATAAAATAATAACTAGAAGAAGAAAATAATTATTTTTATATAAGTTTTTTTGTTAAATAATCCAAGCCTCTCACTTTTATTGTTCAACAACTTCATGATATTTTTAGCCTTTAACTAGTTCACCTCCATTGCTGAAATTCACAAACAACATAACCTTTGATACTTATCAACGGTGATGATATCGTGCTTGCTATAGAATCATAAACTAAAATTTTCAATAATCATTTGAAGAATATAATCTTTGGACTCGACATTTTCTCTCTTTTTCCTATTCATTCTTAATTATTGTCATTATAAATAAGTGCTTCACTGCCATTTTGATCATAATATATTCTCCTTCCAGTAGCTACTGATTAATCCTCAGTCATTCTCTGATTCCTATCCAAAAAAATATGTGTGGTATAAGGTTTCTTCACATTTAAGAGCTTAATAGGTCAAACTGTAGTCTTGATTGGAACATTTGACTATCTTCTTGAAAGTTGTAGATATCATCATCACCATTATTAGCATTGTTACCACCATAGATACCAATTTCATCATTTCATCTCTTTGTTAGTAACTCACTAATCAAGCTATTGTCCTTTATTTTGTTGGAGATGATTAACTTCTAAAAATAAAAGTTAAGCGGATGATTGTGAAGGAACCCAGCTTTGCTTGTTGTCCTCTAATTTTCTTATTATACAGACATATTGGTCAACTACAATTTACGTTCTTAGGGATTCATCTCTCATTCTCTGTTCACTCTCTGTTATTCATTCCCTCATTCCAAATTTCACTCTCTAGTTTTGCTTCCTTCTTGATTGTTGCTTTCTTCTTTTGTTTTCTCTTTGTTTTTACTCTCACGTTCTCCTTCTCTCTTTACCAGTTAGAGATAAGTTTACATACTTTTGGATCTCTTCAGACTCCACGTTCAGCAGGACTTTTACTTGGCCATTGTTGTTGTTATTATTGTTGTTGCTTTCATTCTCTCGCTATTTTGTCTTTTTTAACCTTCTTCTCTACCATTTTTTCTTTACTTGTTTTTTCTTATTTTATTTCCTTTTCTATTTTTTTTTTGGAAAAACTAATTAAATACTAATATAAAAACTAAACTAAAATTATTTAGTTTAAAATTTAAAATAAATATAATTAGTTTTAATATTAAGAAATTTTGATAAAAGATGAAAATAATATAATAAGATCAAGCATAATAAAATATTATTTTTATTCATTTTATTTTTAAAAATAAAATAGAAATAGATAAAATTAAAATTGTTTTTAAAAAGGTTAGAAGAAAGGGATCTATAAATGGATGGTTTCTTAGAAGAACAAGAGACTGACAAAAAGGAACAAAGTTTAACAAGGAAGATTTAAAAAAAAGAAAACATGATATAAAGCAATAAAAAACCTTCATAAAAATAAGTAAAAAAGAAAATAAAGTGTGAAAAAATTGATAATGAAGAAAAAAAAGTTAGTATTTTAGATTTCTTTTACAACTATAATGTTTGAGAATCAATAAGATTGCATTATAATGGATCGAACTGGATTAGGCCTAAGGTTGTCCAAGCTTGGCCAAAAGATCCTTACAGGTGGCCTAAACCTAACCTAGAACTTGATCAGACATGGTTCATATTGTGCAAACTCGAGTTTGATTGGGGTTTAGATACCCTGAACATCTATCTCAGTTTGATCCAACTCGACATAATCTATCAACCCTATTATCTTCTCCGATGGAGATGTCAAAGATCTAGAAATATTCAAGCTTCATCAATCTTATGCTAATAATCAAACCCACAACAACAATAAAATCATCTAACCTATCGGATAGATCACGTCACCATGATAAAAATATTATCTAACCTATTTATCTAAGAGAAAGAATTTGAATGACTTGGAAAAATAAAAAGGAAAGACAAAAGAGAACTATAAAGAATATGAAAGAATTGTAATACGTAGTATAGACCTTATTACGTATCCCATATCTACATAAAAGGATCAAAAACAAAGGTAATGTGAAATAACTAATTTCGATTCCTTCTCTAATTCTAATGCTGATTTCGAGCTCCAAACGATCATGAACCTCCCGAGACCTTTAGTGGAAAGTGCTCACCGAGACACAAACTAGGTCTTTCTACAGTTTTCTCAATACGTAAGCTCCCCTAAGAGGTCAGCGATTCCTTATGCTTACGATTGATATGAGTAACTACAAGAGACCTTAACCTTTATATAGCTTCCATATTGGGCTTCCTCATCACAAGGCCGATATAGACCCAGTCCACACTAATTAGGACCCATTTTTTACCTGAACTTTGACCCATTAATCTAGAGTATTTATTGGGTCACTTTATTATCTTTATCTTGATCAAATTACGTAACTTAACCGATAATTTATTTTAAAACCAAAAAATGCAATTAATGTTGTCTAACTCTATAGGAAAAAGACAAAATTGTCCCTAAGGACAAAAAATGTCTAACAGTCTCCCATTTGGACAATCATTAATTGTAGTTTTGACTCTAATTTAAAAACAGTTTAAAAACTCAATTAAGCCACACTACTGAACTAGTCGACTAAAATTTTAAAAACAAAACATTTGATCCAAAGATAATGAAAGTCCATCATTATATCCTATAAGGCTTTCGATACAGAAAAGTATAAGATACATATGTCATGTGTGAAACAGATCCTATACAATCATGTATACCTAATATCTCACTAACATGAATGGAAAAATAGAGTGTGACAAACTATATGATCTAAATTATATCATCTTCGTTTGTAGGTCTCGATTTCTCCAACTTTATGCCAAACCGCATATGCTAAACTATATGAGAGAAATTCTGTTGTCTCTTACTGAATGCTAAACAGCATTAGAGAAAACTCGTTTCCTCTCACCAAATGTTAAACAGCATTAGAGAAAACTTTTATGTTCCCCAACTAAATGCTAAACTACATTAGAGAACCTTTATGGGATTAAAAACTTATATCCCCCTATGTTATGTCAAACTTCATAGATATCTATAATAAAATTGTATGCGTCTAAGTGACATAGGCACAAAGTCAATCTATCTATATACCCAATTACCTTTAAATGCTCAATATCGACACAAATCTTAAAACTTTCATACGTATTATGACAATGTATGATGACAGATATTACTGAGGATAAATAATGATCATCTTTATCAATAAACCATTATACTATCATAATACATCAAAATGTACAATTGTATATGGAGCAAACATAACGATCCCCTAACTAATAGTGTTTGAGGATGTCGAAATACCCATACTGTATACTTGTGTTACAAACACAAGTAGGTAAAGTCCTTTAGTTAAAGGATTGATTTACAGTTCCTCAATCTTTAAATGTTCTAAACCTTAATATCACCTTTTCGTATCAACACCTTTATGACCAAATAATTTATCTTTAATTGCTAAGATCCACAATACAACCGAATGGGTCTAGCCATTGAATTAACCACAAACAACTCAAAAATCAAGTTTCTGAGCTAAACCGTCTATGATGCAACCTCATAGCATGAACTCTGCATACATAGTCAATGAAACTACCTGTGTCTACTTGACACACTTCTACAACATTGTACCATCTGCAAACTTAAAACTGTAATCTTAGGTGGACTTTCGATTATTCGAACACATAGCTAAAATCTTAATCTAAATTCCCTATGAGGTTTAGTCTATTGATTTTTCTATATGTTAACATATAATACTTAATTTGCTTTAGTATCTTAGCACTCGCTAGATTGCATTCCAATGGTCTATAACTGGATTAACTAGATATTGACCAAATAGTCAAACAGTGAATGCAATGTCCTACTTAGTATATAGCCGAGCATACATCAAGCTATCCTCTGTATTAGAATACAGAACATTTCTCATAACCTCTCTCTTTACTTTATTCTTTGGATATTGTACCAAAGATTATCTCTCACTTTGAGATACAACTACAACAGGTTTACTACTAATTGTATTAAACCTTTGTAACACATACTCAATGTATGCATTCTATGAGAGGCTTGATGAGTGTTGAGATTTGTCCTAGTGAATCTGAATACCTAGGACAGAAGATGCTACACCAAGGTCCTTCATGTCAAAATTCTTCACCAAAAGTTTCTTAACCTCATACAACATGGTTAAGTAACTTAACGTGAGCAATATATCACCAAATGTAGCAATAAGAAGATAAATTTTCTCCCCTTGACCACATAGTACATACATCTTTCCAACTTTATTTTTCATGAAGTCGAAAGAGGCCATAAGCTCATCAAATGCAAGGTATTACTTTTAGGAGTTTTGTTGTAAACCATATATTGATCTGCAAAACTCGTAAACCATGTCAGTTCCATCTGGATTATGAAATCTTTTAGGTTGTACCATATAGACCACTTTATAAAGATCTTTATTCAGGAAAATGATTTTGACAACCATCTTATGTAACTCTATATCATCATGAG
>JANPWT010000004.1:34936166-34946719 GCA_024678245.1 Erythroxylum densum
AACATATACATTTAACACTCAACCTAACTTTACTTTCTTAATTACCCATCATTTATAACAATTGAACTATTGTTTGGGATACATCCAAATCTTAACCTCAAATCATATGATTTCTTACATTCCATAGCATCTTATCATTCATAATCTCTTACTTTTGCATATGATCTCACATATATAACCATAATTCATACTTAAGATTTCCCAACTCATTCATTTGCTTCCATATTCACATTTCTAATTTCCACTCAAGGATCGGGGTCCAACACACATTGAGTTCGATTGTCATTTTACTAGGGAAAAGGTTCCTAAAGGCCTTATTCACTTACTTTATTTACCCACCATACAACAACTTGCAAACATTGCCCACTCCTCACCACAAAGATCTCATGCACAAGTTGGGAATGCTTAATTCTCAACATTTCCCAACTTATGACACATGGTGGTGGGGAGGGGTTGTTGCAAGAGCCTATATAAATAATAACTCAACGTTAGTTTGTTTAAGTCATTTTCTTGATTTCAGAATTAGTTTCACATTTGTTGGAAGTTTGTTATTCCTTTTGTACATAAGAACATTGTATATATATCTCCTCTGTACATATCAATGAGAACAGAGAATAATAATATGAAGTACACAAAATTCTCTCTGTATATCCCTCTCTACTGCCTATTGGTCTTTGCTAAAACAGTTATGATATTTGAACATACCAAACAATGATAATTTTCAAGCAACCATTGAACCAAAACCTATACAATTATCTTGTTTTTGTGTTTAACCAACCTCTTTATCACAAATTGTTATTATATGTATTAGTACTGATTGCATTGTTGCAAGAAGAATTGACTGCACTTTCCTTCCATCTAAAAAAGGATTCTTAAGTTAAGAAATATAAAAAGTGTAATCAATTCTTGAATTATCCAAAAGTTCCAAATGATAACTTACCTTGTCAACCCTCTACACAATCTTGAAAGATCAAAGAATGAAGGACAAAAACTTATGATTTATTATATATCATACACTTCTTTGCCTATACTGTTGAATTTTTTTTTCAATTTTAACATAAATCAAGTCATTCACTACAAACTCTCTATTTGTGTGCTTCTTGTCTCTTAATTTCTTTATATTATTTTTAACTTGCTTAATATTAAACTTGATAAATTTTAGAGCACATCCATATTCTCTTAATTGATAATCCACCATCATTAACTTACAATCTCCAAAAAGATGAGGAATATGTACAATGGATGAAATTTTATATACCACTTCGCAAGATAAGTAGTGCATGGATGAATGAAAAAAGTTGTTATACCACCACTCCACACGATTGACCGTTTTCTGCATTGACTAGGACAATTACTAGTCATACAAATATGTTTCTATGATTTAGTTAGGCACTTATATTCGATCATTAGTTCGAAAATAGTAGGAAGTTTTGCATCTTAAAACATTATTGTCAAAAAATACCAATAAAGATTATATCCCCATCAGTAATATGACCAATGACATTTAATACAACTTTTATACATAGCTAATCAATAAATGACTCACTTGAACTGTTTAATATGGAAGAGATAAGGCTCAACATATGTATACTTGAAACAACATTATCACCAAACAAGCTTCATATTTTCCATAAAGTCAAGGCTAATATTAGTGCATATTTATTATGAAATCAGAAGTGATCGTAACATTCATGGACTAGCGATAATTTCATAATTATTTCTTTGACAAGTGTAGCATTTGTGAATGAACTCTCCAACATTTCATTATATGTTTTTTCAATTAAAAATACATATATATAATTTTATAAGTTTCCAATTTCCCTAAATAACCTCTAACAGCAATATCATAAGATAATGTAATAATTTTATTTCTCAATTCCATATTAACGCTCACTCCCTTCCATTTTAACAAGTTACTAGAACAAATTTGTGCTGAATTATTGAACTTGCCTTGTTTAAGCTTATGTATCATCCTTTATAAGGTCACTTCATCTTCCTAATTCTCTATGAACTTATATAATAAAGTGTTTTGTAAATGAGAAATAAATAGATTACACATTTATCACTGTATATTCTTAATAATCCATTTGTAGTAATGTCACCACTCCTTTTTTTCATGTTTGATTTCAAAATTAAGCCCTAATAATTTAGGTAATGAAGACTATTGAAAAGGAGTTATTATCTTTTATTCAAGAAAAAATATTTAGGCTCTTATCGTATGTTTGCATCACAAGGCTCTTACCACTTTAACCATTTGAAAAGTGAGACCACTTCCTATAAAACCAACAATTCCTTTTGATATCCAAACAAATAAAAATACCTTTCAAATAATTACTTTTGATATCCAGACAAATAAAAATACCTTTCAAATAATTACTTTCTAACATACGCAATAAAGTGCCCTTCTTGCATAAAAATAACTCTCATTCCATTCCAACTAGCATCTACTTTAATTAGGGTTAGCAATAAGTCGGATTGGGCTGACATAAAAAATTATGTTCGAGCTTAAGAGTTCAACTTAACTCAAAGCCTAAAATTAAAGAAAAACTTAAGTTTGGTTCGAAGCTTGATCAAACTAAGCCAAGCTTGTGCTAAATTTCTATCTTTAGCTTGAACCTTGGACTCCTTACTAAATTCAAATAAAGACAAAACTAAAGAAAACATCAATTCCAGCTTTAAGTGTATTAAAAACATCATCAACATCCTAATTCTGTCTAAAGGTGGTAATAAACCGAATCGGGCTAACCTAAAAAATTACGTCCGAGCACAAGAGTTCAACTCAACTCAAAGCCTAAAATTACAACAAAAAAAAACTCGAGTATAGTTCAAAGCTTGATCAAACTGAGCCAAGCTTGTGCTAAATTGTTATCTTTAGCTTTAACCTTAGACTCCTTACTAAATTCAAATAAAGACAAAACTAAAGAACACCAATTCTACCTTTAAGTGTATTAAAAGCATCGTCAACATCCTAATTCCATCTAAACGCATTTTTATTTAATAAAGATGTTAATGACTTACTCAATTGTTCGTATTCTTTATGGAAGCACCTATGATATCCAACCAATCTTTAAAAATCCATTAATTGCTTTAAATTAGAAGGAATAGGATAATTTTGCATTGCATTCACTTTCTTTGGGCTTGTTAACATTGTTTTTGCTAATATTATTAAACATACCCAAATTACTCCACTTGGCTTGCTCTAAAAGAAAATTTTGACATCTTTATAAATAATTGATGCTCTCTTAGAATTTACAAGACCTATTGAAGGTGACTAAAATATTGCTTTAGTGATTGAGCATAGATTAAAATATCATCAAATAACACCAAAACAAAGTTCCTTAGATTGGGATTCAAGATGGAATTCATCAAACCACTACAATAAGGTAACCCTTTGGCTACATTTTAAACATCGTCACTAAAAGCAAGCCTTTCGTGATGCTTCTGCCTTTTGCAACACTTTTATAAAATTATCACAATATAGTAAGCTTTTGGCGACAATTTTCATAATCGTTGCCAAAGGTTGTTCCAAATTGTTACCGCACATAGATTTCTTTGGCAATGATTTTCAAAGATTTATATAACAACGATTTTCAAAAATTGTCCTTGGAAATGTAACAAAAGGATTGGTTACAGTTCTAGGAAAACGTCGCCAAAAGGTGGAGTCGATTTTCAAAAATTGTTACCAAAGGGTTAACTTTTCATGACAGTTTCAAAAATAGTCACCAACTTTAGGAATGATTTTCCAAATCGTCGGAAAAGAGTCATCACCAAACATTAGGAGGGAAACAAAAATGAGAAAGGGCACTTAAAAAAGGCCCTAAAAGCAAAAACACTCATTTGTCAGCCTATGCTCTCTTCGATGGTTTCCCACATTTGGGTTAGTCTTTTATTCTACAACTTGTTTTACTTCAGACTCAAAATAGGCGTTTCCTAGTTTGAAGCAATAGTTAGATTGGGCATTTACAATTCGCTGCAAATTCCTTTCTCACCGCAAGGTTTACTAACTAATTCATTTATTTTACATTTTCTTTATGATATTTTGGTAGGTAAATATATACATTAGTAAGTAGGGATTGCGTCTCATTTTTTAAGGACTCAAAACGAGATGTTAAACTATCATAGTTTGCTCTTAATGTTTTGTAATCCTACTCAATTTTCTTTGATTTCCATTTAGCTCTTTTGTTTTGAAACCCAACAAAATGAACCCAATAACCTCAAACCATTCCTCTCTATTTTGTTTCATTTTCCAAATTTTTAATGCTTTAAGCGTCTGATATAAGTACAATTCAGGGGGTGGGGAATTGTGTGGAAGAGAAATGGTTCAATTTATTAGATATGCTCATGTAAATCCTTCTCTAGCCAGTTTGGTCCTTATAGATGCTGTTTATTTCTCAAAAACTCTTCTTTATTGGTTTCCATAAATGGACGCTCACCTTTTAGGCAGATTATTCAAGCTTGCCTCTCTTCAAGTAATGATATTTCTTTGTTATGTCCTCTATTTTATAGTTTTAGTTACATATAGCTTTAATCCTAGCGAGACTTAACTCATCTTTTAGTATTAATTTATTCCATTTTGATTATTAATTGCGTGCTTATGATGTTATACATTGATTTAGATTGATTGTTTGTCCACTATGCATTATTCCTTTCACTATTTCTTCAGCTGCATTACAAATCCCTTGAAGAAATGTCCTATATTTTGAAAATTTCTTCACATTTGTTCGTCATTTTATATTTCATAGTTTGTCTCCTGTTATGATTTGTTTTCTTAAGGCTTCTATAAGATGCTTAATTCTTGAACGCTTTTTGGTTCAATAGGCATGCTTAAAAGTTGTAGAAATAGTGAATATTTATTGTGACAACCCCTTACAAACTCAGGGCTAATATTAGTGAATATTTATTATGAAATTGAAAGTGGTTATAACATTCTTGGACTAGTCATAATTTCTTACTTCTTCTTTTTTTGCCAAGTGTAATTCTTATGGATGAACTCTCTAACATTTCATTGCATGCTTTTTCAATTAAAAATACATATATAGAATTTTATAAGTTTCCTTTTTCCATGAATAACCTTTACTAGCAATATTATAAGATAATGTAATAATTTTATTTCTCAACTCCATATTAATGCTCATTCCCTTCTGTTGTAGCAAGCTATTACATTAGGTATGTGTTGAATTATTGAACTCGCCTTGTTTAAGCTTATATATCACCCTCTATAAGGTCACCTCCTCTTCCTAATTCTAAGTAAACTCATATAATAAAGTGTTTTGTGTATGAGAAACTACTAGATTATACATTTATCATTGTATATTCTTGATAATCCATTAATAGTAGTGTTACCGCTCCCTTTTCATATTTGTTTTAAACATTAAATCCCTACAATTTAGGTAATGAAGATTATTGAAAAGGAGTTATTATCTTTTATTCATGAAAAAATCTTTAGCCTCTTATGGCATGTTTGCATCATAATGAGACCACTTCCTAATAATTACTAATAAAGCTAACAACTCCTTTTTATATCCAAACAAGTACAAATGTCTTTTAGATAATTACTTGTCATCATAAGCAATAAGGTGCCCTTCTTACATAAACATAACTCTCATGCCATTCCCACTAGCATCTACTTCCATTAGGATTGGAAATGGGTTAGGCTTAGTTGGCCAAAAAGTTTCTATTTGAACCTAAGAGCCTAGCGCAACTCAAAGCTTGAAATTAAAAAAACAAAACTCGAACTTGGTTTAAAGTTTGGTCAAACTAGGTTGTGCTCATGCTAGAATGTCATCTCTAGGTTCAACCTTAGATTCCTTACTAAATTTAGGTAAAGACAAAACTAGAGAAAACACCAATTCCACCTTAAGTGTATTTAAAGCATCATTAACCTCCTAATTCCATCAAAATGCATTTTTATTTAATAAAGATGTTAATGACTTACTCAATTATTCACACCCTTTACTGAAGCACCTATGATATCATATAAATCCTAAAAAAATCCATTAATTGCTTTAAATTAGAAGGAATATGAAAGTTTTGCACTGCAGTCACTTTCCCTACATTTGTTGACATTTCTTTCGCTAAAATAAAATACCCCACAGCTTCCTCAAAAAAACACTTTGACGTCTTCATAAATAATTAATGCTCTCTTATAATTTGCAACACCTGTTGAAGGTGACTAAAATATTGCTCCAGTGACTAACTATAGGTTAAAATATCATTAAATAATACCAAAAAAACTTCCTTAAATGGAGATTAAAGGTGGAATTTATCGAACTTCAAAAAGTTAAAGGCACATTGATTAGATCAAAAGGCATAACCAAAAACTCATAATAACTTTATAAGTTTTAAAATTAGTTTTATGTATGACCTTAAATATTCTAATTTGGTTATACCTAGTCGTTAAGTTTGATTTTAAAGTGGAGTTAGTACCATGTAATTCATCAAGATATTCCTTAGTAAATGGAACAAGAAATTTATCCTTCACAATTGACTTATTTAAAGTCATATAATTGATAAGCATCCTTCAAGAGTTGGCATTTTTGTCTTCTTTAATAAGACCACTTGAGAAGAAAAAGGACTTACAATTTCTTGAATTATTCCTTGCTCTATCATATCTTTAACTAACCCTTCCATAGCCCCTTTTTCTATCCTAATATACTTAATAACATTTTAGATTAACTACTTGATGGAGATCAACTTGCATCAATATTATTTTTAACCATTTTTATGATCATTTAGTAAAAGTTGGAGGTATAATGACTGGGGCAAAGATTGAACGCATAAAGGTAGCTTTTATAGAATTAATTATAGAGATGCAAGGAAAGGACGCCATTTAAGATGAAGCAAATGCATTCCCAAGATTGATTTCTTTTATATATATTGTTAGAGATGGAATATACTTAACATATAAAGAACAAGGCTTAGAGAAAATTGGAGAATAAAGAAGTTGAATGTAACCAGTAGTTGGTCTTGCACTGGAATCAAGAGGTTTAAGAAATAGGATCAAACTAGCACTAAAGTGAACTTGAAACTGGCATCAAACTCATCTTCGTTGAGCACCTATGAAGTTCTAGAACAAATTTAACATCGGTGTGAGTTTTGGATAATCTTCAATCATGTATGAGTAAATGTTTTATTTATGTTGTACTTTAGATTTATGTTTACATAAGGATTGATTTTTAAAAGTTATTTAATTATTTCCTACTTAGATTAAGATTGAAATGTTCTTTTTTAGGTATTTTATATCTATAAAAGATTTGTTATTGGTGTAACTAAAAAATAAGCGTTGAAATTAAACTAAAAATTTTCTTCTCTTTTTTTTATTTTTCTCTGTTCTTTGATAAAGACTTAATCTAAACTTATCTTTCTGATGACCAAAATTATTATTGCTTTGGTTCCAATCAGCGGGTTTGGATAGGTCAAGTTTCCTTTCTTAATCTAAAGATGATCCCAGGGTTCTAATTCCTTGTGATTTGGTTTTAGGTGGTTTCTAGCCTAAGATTTATATCATTCGGTATCACAACTTTATCTCTTTAAATTAGCTGCTATCTATCCTTTAATAATTCATTATCTTCTTTCTTCCTATTTATGATTTTGTCATTCACCATCCATATTATTCAATTCTTTCTTTTTGTAATTCTTTTCAATTCATCATTCATTTGTGTGTTTTTCTTTAATTCAAAGTTGTTTCAATTCACTTTTCTCCTACGTTTTTCAGTTAGTCCACATTATATATATAAAGATAAAAAAGGGGAAAATAAAATAAAAATGCATATTAAAATATAAATATCCATATATTGTACAATAAGTTTATAAAGTGTTCTAATCCTTTCCTAGTTAAAAAAGAATTACTAGTCTAATATCATCCTAGTTACCTTCTTGTTAATTTTCACTTTTTTAGTTCTTTCTTGTTAATTCATATAACCTATTTTCACTTTGGTTTTATTATTTTTTTCCTTCTTATTGATCCTAATTTTCATTAACTAAAGTTAATCATGCCATTGTTGCTTGGTATTTTTGTTAGGACCATTGATAAAGTTCTTTTTAAAAGGCTTGTAAGGAAAAGTTGAGAGATAAAAGGAAAAAGTGCTAAGGACATTATTAAATAGTTGAAATTGAGTAAAACACAAGTGATTTAGTAACCTAAATTGTGGGTGTAAACATGTAAGGGAGTAAGTGAAGAAAATTTTTGTTTATTGCTAACTTTTTTTGCAAATAAACATGAGTAACAGTAGAAATAATGCATAAATTGATCTCAAGATGTTTATAAAGGCTACCCAAGACCAATTTAAGGTTCTAAACATAAGGTTCACATTTAGAGTTCCCATGAAAACCTAAACATAAGATTCTTCCTGCTATTCTTCAATGATATTCTCACCTATAGCTCTTCCTAGGAATAACACCTTGAATACCTGCAAGTAATGTTTCTCAATCTCCAATATCATTTTTTATTTGCTAAATAACCCAAATATGAATTTGATTGCACATAACTCGAATATTTGGGAGTAAGTATGGTTATAGATCCTAACAAGGTCCAAGTATTCAGCAATGATTCTTTCTATATTCAGTCAAAAGGTTTTGTGGGTTTTTTGACATTAGTGTTTGTTACTGTTGTTTTATGGCTAAATACTCCTCTATAGTTTCCCCTCACAACCAACTCCTGAAAAAGGATGCTTTTGCATGGAATCTGAAGGCAATCACAATATTTGAATCCTTAAAGCAAGCACTTACCACCACCTTAATGTTGACACTTCCAAATTTTGTAGATCCATTCTTCATATAAACTCATGCTTTAAGGTTCAGTATCAACATAATTCTTACCCAACAAAGGCATTCAAACACCTACTTTAGTAAGGAGTTACCTCTGAGACTCCAAACAATAGCTACCTATGTAAGAGAAATGTTTGTCATCACTAAATCAATTCACAAATGGAGGCAATATTTGCTCATACGCAAGTTTATCATATGAACTAACCATCAATGTTTGAAATCCATGATCAACCAAACCATATGATGGCTTATAAAATTAATGGGTATGATTTTGAAATTGTACCAACCAGGCACAAAAAATGGGCCAGCTAATGCCCTATCATGGTTACCTCCTATTACCCTTCATGTAATGCAAATAGTCTCTAAGGCTATAATAGCTCTTTTCCAGGCCCCACAGGAATTCTATAGGCAACATCCTCCCTTGACACAAAATCTACAATTAGCCCAACAACATTTTATCAAATTCCTTGATTATAAGGTTTGAGATGGGCTCCTCTACTACAAAAACCGAGTGATAGATCCTAAAGAGTCAACATTCTAACCTTTAATTTTGACCAAGTCTCATAATACATCCATAGGTAGACATGTGGGAATTTAGAGAATTTTAGCTTGCATATCTTCTGTCTTCTATTAGCCCAACATATTACAATTGATAAAGGATTTTGTAACTCAATGCTCAATATGTCAGAAAACTGAACCATTCAACACACCACCAAAATTCTTCTTCCTCTTCCCATCCCCGAATTAATTTGGGACTCTGTCTCTATGGATTTTACACACATCTTCCTCCATCTATTATTAAGACTACCAATATGGATGTTGTTAACTAACTCTCAAAACATGCTCATTTTTCTCCTTTTAGGCCACAATCCACTGTCTGTCAAGTAGTAGAAATTTTTGTAAAGGATATTGTCAGATTGTATGGCTTTCCCATTTGTATTATGTCTAATCATGATTCAGTAATCATGAGCTCTTTTTGCCAGGAGTTGTTTAAATTGTAGGACACTATTCTTACCACTAGCAGCTCGTACCACTCATAAATGGATGGACAAACCAAAGAGATAAATTGGTTTCTTGAAGATCACTTGAGATGCTCCACTTCTAAAATACTTCATAGCACTCTGCCATTTGAATGTCTCTTTTCAAAGTAGTATATAGATGCCTACCACCTTCTCTCATGGAGTATATTCAACACACCACAATTGTAGTTATTGTTAAAAACTTGTTGATAATATGCATATCCATTTTGTCCACTCTCCACAAAAACCTCTTTTAGGCATGAAATCGAATGCCCAATCAAGATAATTCCAGGCACACCAATATCACCTTCTCTATAGATGATTAGGTTTATTTGAAACTCAAACCATATTGCTAGATGTTATTTGGTAATTGACAGACTAACAAATTGTAACGACAATTTTTGGGCCTTTTTATGTTATAAAATGTATCAAACCTATTACATATCACTTGGAACTCCCTCCTTCTACCAAAATACAAGTTTTTCATGCCTCAAACCTCAATAAACTCATTAGGGGAAATTGCTTCCCTAGTAGGTCCATTTGCTAGAACAATTTGTGGACAATCGCCCTTTTTAACACCACTGACAATGTTAGGCTACCAAAAAATTATGTAACAAGGATGATTAATTCCACAAGTGTTGGTTCACTGGGCACGCCAATCACCATCTAATGCCACTTAAGAGCCTCTACTCAAATTCTACCAAGACTTTCCCAACTTCAACCTTGAGGACAAGGTTGCTTCGTAAGAGGAGGGCAATGTTACAGATA
>JANPWT010000004.1:35028633-35051399 GCA_024678245.1 Erythroxylum densum
CAATTTCTTATTACTGTCTTATGATTGTGATGCCATGAGGAGTGTAGTGGTTGTTGTCAGTAGTGGTCTCTTGTCGTAGGATATGTATCGGAATGACCTACGGGCGTTCCGGTGGATACCCTATGATAAGGGGGCGCTACACTTCTGCCATATATGAAAAATGTTAAATTCAAAGGAATGTAGAAAAATCAACCCTCTAATCTAAACAGGATCCCCAGTGAGTTTATAACTAAGAGAGAAATAGAAGTAGAGCCTTGATTCAAGAATGTCAACAGTTATTCTATTCATGGTTTTCAAACGTTAGAATGCAGATCAATGAGAGAGATTAGAGTGATCGATAGTGATGATGCCTGAAAAGGCAAGACGTTATCAAAAAACCCCTTTTGCTAAGTTTCCAAAAGAAAGAGGGTGAATATTTAGAGAAGATTTAGGGTTTTGAGTAAAAATGTAAAATAATTTTCTTTTTTTTTCTTTTATGAAAGTCCACATATGTTTTTTACGTGGCTTCTGAAATCCACCTGCCCTCTCTAAATTGACTTAATGGCTCGTGTATGACACTGCTAGATTTCTGTCCAAAATAATCTAACATTGAACAGACTCAATAACGTTTAGATCTTAATTAAGCAGGTTAAAATATTTGTTCCTAAATTGACCAAACCTAAAAATACTTGGGCCCAAATTTGGGCATTTAGCGTAAGAAACAGCCGTATGTTTGAACTTCTTCAAATTTTATGGTTGTTTAAATAATCAAATCAGCCAAAGTCTATCCCTAACGAAATGTTACGTAAAACAAAAAGTGTCTATTTCACGTTCCTAGTCAATCACAGTTGTTGATGTAAAATTGGTAAAACAAGAGGTGTCTTTTGTAGGATTATCTCATCTATCTAAACAACACCGCAAAATGTAGAGTTTTTAACCTATTCCCGCACAAATCCCAACTACACCCTCATTTTACTTTTTAGGGCGCGTTTGGTTTGAGGGTTTGGGTACGAAGGAATGGAATAATTGTAAAAACAATATCTACTTTGAGATTTTCAATTCCAGGGGAATGAATTTATCCCATTAAATTTGGGAATCTACTAAACCCACCAAGGAGGGTAGGTATCAAGTTTTCATTCGAATCTAAGTTTTTATCACATTTATTTTTTACTCTTTTATCCCCAACCTTTGCCCTATCATCCTTTTTACTTCCTTATCGCCTCTCAATTCTTTATGATTTCTCATCCTGCCTTATCGCGTATCATCAACGAAGGAATTTTTTATTCTGCGCCTCTAAGTATATTTTCTGAAATTCCTCGTTTTAATTTGATGTTAAATGAACTGGATAAAACATGGTTTCATCTCATTGTAAATTGGGCTTTTGCTCCTTTTTTTTCCTTATATATTCTCGTTTTATGATTTAATCAAGAAAATAACCAATCTACTATATGGTTTGATGATGTGAAAGTGCATATGGTTATAGATTGAACGAGAATCATAAAACCAATATGCTCCTTTTTTTTTTCCTTATGATTATTGTTTTGTGATTTAATTTGATTTTTCGTATATGGTTTTAACTCTTAAAAAAAAGGAAAAACACATAACGAATCGTCTTCTACGTTGATGTTTGTTTATTTGTTTTGTAAAGCTCTTAATGGCTTTCAAGAATAACATCGAAACATAAGCACTTTTTACAATTTTTAATCTTCGTATAAAGACACAAGCCCTTCATCTTTATCCAACGTCTGTTTCTTCATAAAAATTATACAGCTTTGTTGATAAATGATCATATAGCTCATCTAATGTTTGAAAATTACGATAAAATTTTTTGACAAAATTGATTAATTTTTTTTACAATCATATAGAGATAGCCCTAATAAACATATAAAGGACAAATTATTTTCATTTTTATTGAGAATAAAATAGTATTATATTATCTTTCATTCTTATTAACGCAACAAATCAAACAATATTATTGATATTAATACAAAAACCTAAATTACTAATTAAACATCATTTTTATTTTTTATATCCATTCTCGTCCCCTTTACTAGTATACCGGTATCTATGACTCGTGCTCAAATCAAACTCCTACTTAGTTTTTTGATCGGTGAATGTGCTTCACCAATAATTAATCAGCTTCTCGACTGATTATAAATAAAGTGTATATTATTCGACTTTTCCAAAACTCTAATCTTATTTCCTTGTTATCTCTTTCACTCTCAATCCATGGAAGACGAGAGTTCAGAGAAGAGAAACAGTGCAAGATTAGCCATTATAGAACTCGCCAACATGATCAGTGTCCCCATGTCTCTGCAGGCCATCGTCCGTCTCAACGTCGCCGACGCTATCTGGCAAGGCGGCGTCAACTCCCCGCTCTCCGCCGCAGAGATCCTCTCCGCTATCGTCCCCGCCGGCAGAGGCGACCCCGAGAATCTCCAACGCATCCTCCGCATGCTAACCAGCTACGGCGTCTTCTCTGAACACATTGATCACTTCGACAACGCCTCCGTCCGTAAATACTCTCTCACCGATGTCGGTAAAACCCTCGTCTCTGATGCAGACGGCCTCTCCTACGCACCCTACGTTCTCCAACATCACCAAGTACGATGAAACAAACATAACTTTAAGTCGTCTTATATTTTATGTACTTGAAGTTATGTTAACACAATGTTACGGGTGTGTGATTAGGAAGCGCTGATGAGAGCGTGGCCGATGGTGAGCGAGGCAGTGATGGACTCCACGACGGAGCCCTTTGTGAAGGCAAACGGCGAGCCTGCGTACCTCTACTACGGGAAACAGGCGGAAATGAATGGGTTGATGCAGAAGGCAATGGCCGGTGTATCTGTGCCGTTCATGAAAGCGTTTTTGGACGGTTACGATGGGTTTGAAGGCGTTGAGAGATTGGTTGACGTAGGTGGGAGTGCAGGGGATTGTCTCAGAATGATAGTCCAAAAGTATCCTAGGATTCAAGGCCTTAACTTTGACCTCCCTGAGGTTGTTGCTAGAGCACCCAAAATCCCTGGTAAGATAAGATGTTCAATTACCAAAAATACCCTCTCTTTTTTTCCCGATCGTTCACGTGTCTGTCATACTCGTACAAAAACAGCATGGTAGAGAGCACAGGGTAGGGCCATAAATAAAAGGCTTTTAAAGCTTTGGAAGAAGTAACCAACCCTTTCTTTCTTTTTTGAGTTCTTTGCAAGCACCTTATTTTTAAATTTATCAGCAGCTGTTTTTAAATTGATCGACAAAAAATTAATTTATAATCAACTTTTAGCTAACTGATGTTAGAATCAACTAATAGCTAATACAATCCGTTGTTTGCCAACTATGAACTTTCTTTTTATTGTCATTTTCTCGGTACCAAATATCAATCAATTGTTTCCAAAGATTTGCTCTCTTTAGTAAATGGGATCATGTAATAATATCAAGCAATTAGGGTAAATACAGATTTTGAAATAGGGAGAATGGTGGTTGTAGGTGTTACTCACACAGGTGGGAACATGTTCAAGGCAATTCCTGATGCGGATGCTATTTTTATGAAGGTGAGTTAAGAGATTTTTCCTCCGCTATTTCTAATACTTGAAAATCCTTCTTCTCTTTGCATGTTCTTTCCTTCCGAATAGATGCCCTGTTTCGGTTACTCTGTTTATTATATCTCATTTGATCTGCGCATAAAATTTGGGATCAATGTGTAGATGAGATGAAAGTAGGTTAACACGTGATTTCATCTTCTTTCCTTCCCACATTTGCTTGTTTTAATGATGTCCTGTCACCCTATCACATTGATTTAAAGTTCATAACTATCAGGGCATGTGTCAGCATTTGTAATTTAGTATTAAAAGGTAGAAGTATGAGTTAAGATCTTGGTTTCATCTAAATTTTAAATTAAGGTTCGTTAAATTGGATAGTGAAATATAAGATACCCCTTTGTATAGTTCCTAGTGACTCCACGGAGATAGCGACACAATAAACACGTCAGCTTGTAGGCGAGATCAATCTTGAACACACAGGAAAGCCTTCTTTTATTATTTCTCTGACGTCTTAGATCAGACCAGGGATCGCGTCAGACATTCAAAAGATCAAATTACTTTCTGACAGCTATAATGATTATATATATATATATATATATATACAGGTTCTAGTACCCATCTTAATATAGTCAAATTGTTCATAATTCAGTACGACTACGAGCCCCGTAAGACCTGAATTACATATGTATGTAATGATTCTTTTGGCAGTGGATTTTGTGTACATGGAAGGATGAAGAATGCAAGCAGATAATGGAGAACTGTTACAAGGTGCTTCCAGCTGGGGGGAAGCTGATAGCTTGCGAGCCAGTGTTGCCAACGCATTCGGATGACAGTCACAGAACTCGAGCTCTCCTCGAAAACGACATATTTATCATGACAATATATGGGGCCAAGGGTAAGAACAGAACTGACCTAGAGTTTAAGCAGATAGGTCTCTCGGCAGGTTTCTCTCAATTCAGGGCTCTATATATTGACTATTTCTTTACCGTCTTGGAGTTCCAGAAGTGACACCATATGCATACTGAGCTTGCTTAAAAACGAGAAAAGAAAATTGAATGAATTGCCATTCATGCGTAAGTGATTACGAAAGGAAATACTACTTGATCAGCTTCATTGGGTCGTAGTATTGGTGTAGCGTATCCATTACCAAGTAGTAGTCACAAAATAATGATCACTGTAACTCGTCTGGTAGTGACTAGAAGAAAGAATTGCTGAACTGGACCTGATTGTTCAAAAAACCGTCTTCTAGTTTAAGTACAAAAGACAAAACATTGAAGTTCTGAGCTAGTTATCTTATTATGTTTATGGCAATCGTTCTTTGTAATCTTTCTGTGACTTGATGTGTATCAAAATTAGCACATTACTATGGATGTTGTCAATCATTACTAAGCAATGTCAATGAGTCCAAATGAAATCTTGGTGCTTGCCATCATCAGAAAAGCTGGATAATTTATTCTGCATATTAAGCCACTGATTTCCATCGATATAGGAAACATCAACGTAAGGTGCTGCCTCATCCTTTGTCAGTAGTTTCCCATAAGAAGCTCTGTTTGTGTGGTTTGCTCCAGCTCCAAAACACTCATACTCCCCAAAGAATACCGTCCTGGAATGACACATTGAAAAATATAAACATGTTAAAGATACTACTTACAATGGATTTCTATCAAATTTTAAATCTGCCATCAATATAAAAACAAATTTGGTTTTACATTGAATCAAAAACCTTATTCAGGGAAACTTGAATGAAGAAAAAGAGAGAGGAAATTATTAACATCTGTAAAAGGGATAGATCACGTACTGGTCTCTAGAGGGGTCTCTCCAGTCGTTCCATCCATCTGGAGAAACAACATCAGACATGTAAGTTGTGGAGAAGATAACAGTAGCATATGCTCCCCAAGCTCGACCAAGCCACACTTTTCCACTTCCACTAATGCTACAATTCACGAAGGAAAAACCAGTTTGCTCGCTTGCTGATTGCCTTGCTTGTGCTGTAATAGATCCACTTACTCCTCCTGTTGGTGGCTTTGCTATGGAATTGATGGTACATCCCTGCCAGAATTAGCTAATCACTTTAATATCTGTCCATCACTCTATGGGCTATTGATGAGTTCTAAAACTGACTCAATTCCAGAAAGAGTAGGGTATCATTATCTACAGAAGAAAAGTCACTTTCTTTTTGGTTCAGTAGTTACACACTAAAAGTCCATTTTCAATACAACAGTATTCCTTTTCACGTCCTAAATAACGAACTATACTAAAGTAACAACTTTTATAGGGAAGCTATAATTCAGTGGTTAAAGGGCATATACAAAGGAAGACTAAACTTGGCCTGCAAGCAAAAATTTCAAAACAAGAAACATTAGAAAAATAAAATACCTCAAAGAGTGATCTAGCATTGCCAAAAATGAAATCTATAGACCCTTGGATAAAGCATTCTTTAAAATAATGCCTTCCACGATCATCATTAAGCGTGTCTTGAGAACCATAAAATCCACATCCATAAAACGCAGCTTGATCACCTGTTATTCTAAGTGCCACAGCTTGACCTCCCGCTTGACCTGGTGATGGAGAAGGAGCTGTGTTCTTCTCAAGAACCCCACAAGAAAAGCCATCAAATAAAGGAGTTACAAATAAAATTTGATAACAACTTGAGTTATGTGTGGCGTGAGAAATGCCTTACGTCAAAGCTAATATTGTAAGCAGTGAAGTTAGGGGAAGAGATAGCAACTGAAGCGCTATAGATTGTGCCTCCAGTAGAATTTGCAGTGTCGTTCCATGCAATAGCAGTATTGAGATAACCCTGACCTTGAAGTATCAAGTTTGTTTTGTTAGCGTGCACTATCACCTTCTCTCTGCAAAATATAGTTCATTCAAGCAGGTCAAGTCTCTTGTCTGCAGATAAATTGAAGGGAAGTACGCTCATGGACCAACAAGAAACACAGGAATGGAACAGACATGAGAAACATGATGAGCACAAGAACATAACCTGTAGGTACCGGAATCAACTATAATGAGAGTAGGAGAAGAGCTGGACTCAGGGACAGCATCAACTGCATCCTGAACGCTGCTGAAATTCCCACAACCATGCTTGTCGACAGTGAACACAAGCGACACTTTGTAACGGTAAATCAATGCAGATTTCCATTTGTTGTTGTTGCATTTGATCCTGCGTCTTCTATGATGATGGTGTCTATACAAGGATTTTGGTGCTAGGGAATACAGGACATTCTCTACGCCACTTTTCTCGACAATTCTGTTGAGAAAGGCAAGTCCAAAACTGTTACTAAAATTAATGGAAGAGTTTGCTTCAGGTGAAAAAGGAACAGTATAGAGGGCGATTATGAAGGAACTTAGAGCTATGGCAAAGGCCAACCAAAATGATGGTGCTTTGTTTCTCATGAGATTTAGGGGAATCTTAAAGAAATCTTATCCTGCTACTACGAGGGAAGTTTGAGTTTGGTTGTGTTAAATTTATGGGAAAGAGTTTGGATGATGATTGGCGTGGGAGGTAAGAAATGTATGGGTCTAAGAGATGTTAGTGGATGTGATGATGGGTTCATTAGCTTCTGCTTTAGAGCTAATGGTGCAGAAAAGAAACGAGGTAAAGAGGAGTGGAATAAATTTGAAGTAATGCAATATGCATACGCTAGCACGAGAAGAAGAAGGCTATTATGGTCGGTCAGGATATATAAGCAATAAAATTTCCCAATATTGTCCATCTGCTCAGAATGTGTTCTTTTTTTTTTTTTTTTTGACAATTTATAAACATTAAGCAGTAAGCCAAAAGGCCTATTTCCCTGGTGCCCAAAGCCTTCTCAGCTATTTATTACAATAAATTAGTTCGTTGAAAGGCTTTAGGCGCTGAAATCAGAGATTCCGGACAGAAGAACTGATCTCCAAAAGGCAGTGGATTTAGCTGATGCTGCCATTTTCAAGTACCTTGACATGAATATTGCTTCAAAACAGGAGAAACTCTGAGTCAATCTTCCACTTGAAATGAATTACAACTTATGGGCTCTGGCACCGCCCCAGCTTGGTTGTGAAGTCATGTCCTTGTCTAGTTTCTTTCTTTTTCCGGCTATGTTTTAGGGCTCCAAAGTCCAAACTGTAGTCATACAGCCTCATGAAAACAGGATGGAAATAAAAAAGTGAGCTTAAGGGCTCAGTTACCCCCCCAAGAAAACTGCAAAGGATGCCCTGACTTTTCAGTCGAGGCTCTTTAAGGCCGATAATCATTTCTACTTCTGTGATATCTCCACGATTGCCCCCTTACTTGGATGGTAATAAAGCCATTTTCCGTTCAATCACCTTCCCGAGTCCATTTCCGGATACCTGCAATCGAAAGACCGCTTGTCCTATCCTAAAACCCTAAAGCGATTTAAATTTTACAGATAAAACCAAGCAACTGCGAAATTTTAATATTGATTTTTTGTCTTCCTATCATATATTGGTGATGGAATGCAGGCAGATGAGTGTTGTGACTTTGGGCTACATATCGAAATATTATACATTTTAAAGGTAAACGATGGGTTGTTTTATCAGTAAAATTAGCAACACCTAAACGGACTTTGATGGTCAGCACATTGGCCTTGTTTTTGGTATCACTCACTCTAGATCACAGAATGCGAAGCACTCGACACATGTACTTGTTTTGGTATCTAGGCTATACACAATTTAGGAAGAAAGAAAGAATTAAAGAAATGAAATAAATATGCCAAGTAAGACACTAGGCTTTCTTGCTCCCTTCCCGCTGGAAAATGGCTCTTCCATTTGTCTACGACACTATAGACTCCGTACTTTGAGTGAGGATTCGACATGCAGGAACATGTTTATGTAGCATTGAAGTTCCTTTAAAGGTCACCATCTGGCAGCAGCTTTTCCTGTATATACTAAGCTGTAGCAGAGTAAACAGAGGAGTCAAAATCTGACAAGCTATAACATACATTTGTGCCCATCCGAACACAAATTTCTGCCCTGAGCAAATATACTCGCATATCTGTGGATGTAACTTCTCTGTGTTCATGTTTTGTAGTGTGCTTACCTGGTCTGAGTCAACCTTCTGAAAACCAAATTTCTCGGTCCATATAGATTCTGCCTCTTCAGCGGCTGGAAGAACAAGGCTCTGAACATTCAAAAAGGACAGCAGCTTTTCGATACAGGAAAACAACAACTGGAAGTAACCCTGTGAGGATAATTAGCTACCAAAAGTTAAAGATAAGCTATCCAAATATTCAAACAGTTGACCAAAAATGTTCAAAAACTTTATCAAGTGCAGAGACGCTTAAGTTGTTCTGAACAGAATGTCATCACTTGCGATTGAAGCTGGGCATGGAAAAAAATCCATAACGTCCAGCTATTAAAACGATTAAGGGAGAAACAGAAAGGGCATCATAACCACCTTGCCATGATTCCCATTACTGGTTGCAACTAGAGGAAGCTCGGCGACTGCTTGCCCAAATATTCTAAGAATTCCAGCTGACACAACAAATGAGCTGCAACAACAGATGCGTAAGTTGCTATTAATCAGAAAAATTGCTCCCTGTTTACACAGAAAGTTGAGGCTTACTTGACCGTTAGTACTGCACAGAACATTCCCCCATAATCTAGGCCTTTGGAATTCTTCCTGAGAAAATCAGACCTATACAGTTAGCATATTAGGTTAGAGAGCAGCAGACGAGAGTCTTGCAAACATTTAGCTTACCCATAAACCATCAATGGAATAAGGTCACGTCCAGTTGAATCAACTATGGGATCAAAACACTCCTGAAGCGTAAATAACATATCTCACTTCATCAATAATTTTCAAATGAAAGGTAAAATATTTATAATCCATTGACACTTGACAAATGAATAATATATTGTGAACAAACAATTAAACTTTACAACAGTAACAGCTAGTAGCAAAGTTGTTCAGATTATGCGACTTGTGGAAATGTATCTCCACGGAATAACGGACGCATCACAATTTGCACATCCAGAATAAAATATAAACCAGCTGAAGAATCATACAGGTAAAAGGTGACAAACATCAAGTGTAACTATGTAAATTGTTGCTTGTAAGTAAGGAATGTACTCACTTGGAAAATAATTAGAGCTTGGGAAAGTAACAGTTTATTTTCACGAGAAGAGAGTTTGCCACTGAGAAGTCTCCATCTTACATCAATGTCACTAATGATTCCTAAACCTTTTTGCTCATGCTTCATTTTTATGACCTCCAAAAGAGAGTCTGGAAGTTTTTCTGCTCCTCGAACGATCAATTTCTGTAAAGCAGTATGGATCCTACTGCAATCCATGGAACAAAACCACCTCCCTTTTGGCAATTCCTGCAAACAGGTAATGAAACATTTTCATTTCACAATCACCAAAAAAAGTACTCAATAGAATGTGAAATAAGTAGACCTCAACTCAAAGATCTTCGCCACATAACTATGCCAACTGTAAAAGCACAAACCTTTAAGTTTGCAATTTTATGGCTCCTCAAACAGCCAACATGAAACTCCTTCTCACACTGCAGAAAAGCAAAGATTTAAAAACTAGTTCTGAGTCAATAAATCTAAGAAAAGCATGAAATGGCTCAAACATGTAAAGAACATGACTCGAAATCCAAGAGAAAAAACTAATCCGAATATCAATTTCTCATTAAAGAAGCAAGCAGTTAATATTTAGTCATGTCACAGTTTGAAATTAAATAAATTACAGAAAATAGAGAACTACCTGATCACACAGAATTATTGTTCGTGGACCAAATCCAGATCTGCTGAAATCATAACCCCTACACATAGCAAAATCAAATGATTAATGTCAAAGAAAAGTTGAAGAGACCACAGAAAATCATTATTGATTTTCTGTGGACCTACATCATTACAAATATAACAAAGTTTAGGAATCACTAAATGTTTGCAAATTCAAATAGTTTCAGATTGAAGTGTAATTCGTACCGACATAACACACATCCAGTAAACTCAGCTTCTATGTTTCTTACAATTCGCATACATCTCTTGGTTATCTGCTCTAAAGGATCAATACCAGAAATTCTTCCAGCTGCAACAGCATTTGAATTATATTCCACAAACTTTTCTCTTTGGAACATATTCTGGCAAAACTGACAATACCAGTCACCCTGTGGAATACTTGGTAGAGATGCACATCCTGTATAGGCAATAAATTGCTCACGATATCAATTCATGCAGATCAAAAATACTAATAGGAAATGACAATTTCCTTAGAAAAAGTTCATATGGAATCAGATGTTAGGTTTTGTTTTATTTTTCTTCAGATCAAATAATAAATTTTAAATAAGAAAATTGCCATGAATTCTAAAGAAACAAAACAAGTAAAGAACATGGTCCCACCTCTAAACCAAATGTATATGCAATCTATATCTAAGAACAACACAAGGTATGTGATAACGGAAGTACAAGTTTTTCCTGTTTACTCCTTGTAATGGTAGCTAAGCTATAGGTCCCTAAAAATTTTGAAGCAAGCAATGTATAATTGTTGGAGAAAAAGAGCGTCAGGCCCATAATGCAGATACATAAACAACAAAAAAAGAGGAAAAACTTAATTTTACAAGTGATATTTAATAACTCTTGAGCAATTATTGTATTATAATAGACAAAAGATTAGTACTGTAAATCTTGACATGCACCTTCAAAGCAAAGGTACCATGCTTCAGCAGAATAAAAAAGTGGGGCATTGTATGAGTCTACTACCTAAATAACCATGGTCAAGAAATTGAATATCCCTTCTTGAGTTTAGATAATTACAGCACTAAAAGTTTGAAGGAAGCCCAATCTTATGTAGTTTGGAAAGGCCCAAAACTAATAAAAAGAAAGAACAAGTTTTCCTAAGTTTTGGCCTTTAGAGAGTCCCCATGGTGAATGATTCTTGATACAACATATTAACTGCCCAAAACCCATCATAGTTACAAATAGTTCCTTCTTTGTTGCCTTTATTTCATCCTGTAACTATTTATATCTGTTTCTCGAGATGGACAATTCACTGTATTCACAATTCAGGGCCTTGGGATAAAAGATACACCAACTACCTAGTCCATTTCCAACTATTAACTGAAACCCGACTCGCGCTCAAGAAAAAATATTAACCAAGGACCTTAACAAGATAATTTATCTTAAGAAGCATATCAATCTTCTTATGATGACCAAAAAAAAATTACAAACCTTTGTGAAAGGCCCTTGGGCATCCATCACAAAGAATAAGGTTCCCACCATCCGCACAAACAATACACAGGTCATCATTATCCTTCGCAGAATACTTGCGGCCTTTTGAAAGAGAGATTGCCAATTCATGGAGTGACACACCATTAGAGGTATAGATATATGCATAGCTGTCAAGAAAAAAAAAAGTCCATTTTATAAAACCACATGGAAAGATACATGCATCAAAAACATAATGTGTACAATCTTACGGTTTCTTGCGAGTAGCCCAGCCTGCATGAGCTTCAAAGGTTGAGGGGCTAACCTGTGCATTATTAATTAAGAATTTTCAGCACCTTTGACAGGAGATTACAGAACCAAAACATTTAACTAGAATCAAACTGTACCTCACAATTGCAGCAACAACAAAGTATTCCAAAGCCCCTTTTATAACCCAAAAGCAATTTCTGTCCACAAGAGTTCATTACTTTACACACTAAGAATGTGACAATATATAAGCATGCACAATATTTATCTTAACCACCTGCCCACGAGCATAGTATGCTACTTCAGTTCCATCAGGCAATCCACCTTCCTCAAAAACCAATTTATGCAAGCGCTGATCTCTTTAGAAAAAAAATAATAATCATGACCAATTACTATGCATAAACAGATTTAATAACAAAGAAGCAACAAATACAAGAAAACTATCGTGAGAATAATAAGAATAACAATGATACAAATATAGGGAAAGAATCTAACTTTGTCGTTATTCTCCACTGACACTTATTTTGGGGAGAGACACTTGCTGGTAGGCTTTTCAAGGACTTTGACATTGATAAAGGTTTTGATTTCCTGAAACAAGGGCCCAAAAAAAGAAACATGTAAATTCAAGAATGTGTACTAAGGAAATCAAATAATAAAATCTGAAAAGATAAAAATATTAAATCATAACAATGTTTATATGCTAAGGCAACTTCAGAATAAAAGCTACAACAAACTTGTCAGATAATGAATGAATTGTTAAATCTTAAACCATGATAAGGAAATGACAAATCAGCGTGATTTAAAAAAAAACAAACTCCATGTGGTCTTCCATGGCTTAAGTTTCCTTGATGACATATGCAATGAAACACTTTTTAAGGGATTTTTGATCATATCCTAATGACCTGAAGTAGCGTAGAATTATGAAATAAAGAATGTACACAAGATAGCATAACACCAACCCAGGTATCCAAAAGAGTGTTTAAAACTAATAAGTCTTGCCAAATGATTGACAGGAAAAACCGCAAACATTTTCTTACTATGACAAAAAGTAAAAAAATCAGCATCTAAGTCAGATAAAAGAAATAAAGTAGAATCTGAGATGTATATGATACTAACTCGAAAGCTTTTTTCTGTTCAGTCCTTTTTCTAGATGACATGCGCACTGGGGAATTTGTGGACTTTATTCTTATTTGTGTTTTTGCTGACCTGAATGATTCAAATGAGTACACAAATAAGGGCAAAAGTCACAAAATGACAATACAGCAATGCAATGTAAGGAAATGAATGTAGGCATAAATCATGTGCTCAGGTGTCACTTGCTTTCCAAAGATAAAAGCAAAACAAGGGAAAAAATATACACTGACAAATCACAGAACCACAAGGGATACCAACTTTCTTTTGATCATAGCTGGAGTACTCTCTAGCGAGGATGTACCAATTGAAACACTGTTGGAGCAGTCCAAAGTCAAAATTGGTTCAGTTGAGCTAAAATAAGGAAAAAAAAAGTATGTTTAAAAAACTGATCTCACACATATATAACTCATACATAACTCACACGATAGTAGGAAAAACCTACTATGATGATTCATTGAGTGACTAGGAGCATATCAGTTAAAAGGATAACAAAGGGCATACCTAGCAGTTGCACTAGTTTCAATAGTTAAGCTTCCATGGGATTCTTTGGAGTCTGCACATGAATTGCATAGAGGCCCTACTTTGCCAACATAGATCGTAGGAAAGATACCTAGATTGTTTCAAAGAAGAAAGAAAAAAATGATAATAGAAGGTTTGAATGAATTTCCCACAGAAATATCACAAAATTCAACCAAATAAGCCACCTTTGCATCTTCTGCAAGTGAATGTTTTTTCTTCAGGCAAGCCACTAATGGCACTTTGAATTGTAGCTTCTAAAGTATCCAAAGAAGAAGACCTGCATGCATTCAATACATCAAGCAGGCTCTTGCCATTCTCAAAACAAATGTATTGTCCTGCACGTCTGTATTGTTTGATTGCATGGATCTCAAATTGCGAAGGTGGAATGACCTATACAGTGAAAGAAACAACCATCACAAAATGATGTATATGTCAAACCACATTGCAACAACAAAACATACTGCAGAAGTAAACCATACTTACTCTACGGCCCTTGCAGAGTGAACAAAAACACAGAATCCCAATATCTTTAATCATACCCCGGAGTCCAACTGCTTGGAACTAAGATTTCCGAAGGAGATAAAGAGAATCTTATGAGCTGCCTTAAATGAAAAGAATCACTTGCAGGAAAACTCATACAAAAAATGACAATGTACCTTTTTGCCACCCATGTATACCACCGGCACCCCCTCAAGTAAACCAGTCTCAAACAGTTCCTTGACAGTCATCGGTACATTCTCCAGCGCAATCTTTTTCGACATTTTCAACTCCAAATTCTTCTTTGGTGGAGTCAATGCACTTCCTTCAGCTATCGTCTCAACATCAACTCTCGAAACTGTTTCACCGTCGATAGCATCAAACCCATTAACCTTAACCTCGACTGCCTCACCTTTAACTTTCATAGTGGACCTAGTAAGCCTTTTCAACTTCTTCCTCTTTAGAGAACTGCCCTTTCTAACCATCAACATAATAGGACCGTCTTCATCAGCCTCACCCGACTTGTCATCCTTAAACATACCCATCTCCACACTGCAAAGAGCTCGATCATCACTCAGATTACCAACCACTTGGCTTTCTTCTTTCACATTATCAACCCTTTGTCTCTCTTTAATTACACTTTCAATAACCCCGCAATTTTTACTTCCATTGTCCAACACTCCAGTTTCCCCGTTAACAACCCAAACTCCTCTCGAATCATTATCTATACTCATTCCGTTATTACTTACTTCAAATTTTGACTCTTCAAAGCCATCAATTGATTTATCTCGTGCATCGACGTTGACACAGTCAAGTAATTCACTAGCTCTACTCTTCCGAGAATAAACAAAGTAGCCATTTACCTTATCGAACTTGATTCTCTTACTACAACTAAGAGCCTGTTGAGTCGGTGACTGAGTCACAGTCTCCCCACACTGATCAACGGCCACAGAATCGAGCTCCCGCTTCATGACTAAGAGCGTAAACGATCAACTAGAACTCGAAGGATCGAAACCCTAAGCATGAAATTGGGGCCGAAAACCACCGATTATAAGGTTTCGGCCCAGAGTGAGCGAAACAACCAGAAAAAAAACGGCGCCAGAAAAGAGGATAAAATGGAAATTGGAGGAATAAGAGGAATCGGAGAAGTAATTAACGAGTTGTTGAAGAGCAGAAAACAAGGTTTATGGATTCTGGATTTGGGGGTTTGATTTTGAATTGATTTTAAGAAAAAATAAAAAATAAAAGACGGGAAGAGCAAGGCTAAAGGAGTCGTACTCGTGTCATGTTAGGAGGTGAACTGACCAAGTAGATTTAGTGAGAGAGCGGGTGGAGAGAAAAATGAGATGAGGTAGTGGCAGGATATGTAAATATGTTGAAAAGAGACACGGTGAATTTACTTTGACACCCCTTTGGTCTACTTTGTATGATTGACATGTGAGAAAACTTCAAAACTCGGATTTATGTTAATAACTTCACAAAATAGTAATACCATATATTATAAAACATTAAGCTTTAAATAACTTTAGGATTGTATTATTTTAATAACTTCATAAAAATAGTAATACCATATATTATAAAACATTAAGCTTTAAATTAATTTAGGATTGTTAACTATTGATAATTCTTAACAACTAATTTAGTATAAATTGAATTTATCTCATTAAAAACAAAAAAATTTCAAAATCATGATTTTATACATTTGTTTAATTATAATAAAATAGGTTGAAGGTACTTTTTAATTCCTAATATTCGTATTAAACTTTAAATTAGATTATAACACTTGTCAACATACAAAAATAATCTACAACTCCCCCCTCCTTCCTTTCAAGCTATTTCCTTGACGATTCTTTGTTTTTTTTCTTGATCTTTAGTCTTAAACTGCTTTCTCGCCTTTTTTGTTATCTTATCCTATTGTTCCTTTTGATCTATCCCCTCTTTCTTTTTCTAACCATTGCTCTTTTCTTTCTTTCTTTATTTAGTTTTGTCGAGTAATGAACTTAAAATTTATCCCATCTTTACGATAAGCTCAATCCTCTCACCGTACCCCTCCTCGTCCTAACATCTGTAGCTCTTCCTCTAACCTATTCCTTAACTCCTTTTCATCTCCAGGCATTTCTTTCACCAAAAAATCTTGACTATAAGTCCTCAAAAATACTACCCCAGCTCTGAAGCTTCACTATTGTCTACCTAGAGAGGACTCTTCCATAGTAGCTCCTATGATTGATATCCTCAAAGAGGGGGCTTTAAAATGGAATTGTACTTTAATAGGTTTTTTCCTAAATAGAAAACATGCTTCCCAGGAAATCAACTGATGGGCCCTTCTCCATTAGAAGTCCTTAAGCTTGCTAGAAGTCTTAGTTCTCGAAGAAAATTTGTTCCTATTCAAGTTTGCTTCGCTCCTTCTAGGCTCAAATGGTAATTGAAGTAGGTCCATGGCATTTCTATAATAACCTTTATTTGTATAGAAATGAAAACCTAGTTTTACCATGCAAAACAAGAAGGTGAAACAAGTTCCTTTATATCTTAACATTTATAGTCTTCCATTAGAGTATTACGCTATTGAGGGCCTAATCTATCTTACCAGCTACTATGGTAAGCCTTTATGCTTGGATGAAGATACTACTAACATTAAAAAAAAAAGTGGGATACACTTGGGTGGACATCTTATAGCCTCTTCTTGAACTCATTCCAATTATGAGGCTTGATAAAGATGAAGAACTTTTTTAGGACTCGAAGAAAGTTTCCTATAAATGGAGACCTAACTTTAAGTAGAAGAAGAAATGGCAACCAACTGAAAGGGTGCTCAAAATTAGCTTTTATAAGGAACTAATGAGCTCCTTTACAAAGGATTCAGAGGAGTTACCACTAAAAAATCTAAACTAAGAACCAACTCCCTAGTCCTAAGTAATGATGCCTAATTACCTTATAATCATATACAAACTAATGACCTTAAAGTAGGAGTGGTAGGAAGTCTAGACACTGAGGTTGTTAATCTAAGTTGGAAAACTCTCAAGAGGAAAATATTCTAAAAGAGGCTACAACTCCTAGCAAGTTACTTGATGGTGCAAGAAAGGATTTCCAAGTAGTTAATAGAAGGAGATCAAATAGCAATAGAAAAGGCTTTAAGTCTTCCCCTAATCTATTTCACTCCTCTGTTGGAATATTAGGGGCATTAATTACCCTAATAAACAACTTATGCTTAGAAATTACCTGTAGCATCTCACTCCCACAAGGCACGTACCCGACATCTATGGGTAATATCCGAATCAATGCCTCGCGAGAGTGGCGTGTTAGAACATTCAATCAGTCAAAACTCAGTACAATTTTTTTTTAGTACAATCAAAATATGCAAAAATCGATAATCAATTCGGGCCCGCTATATTCGTGAACTTTTTCAATCATAACAATACAATCAACAAAATTTTCAATAGTCATTTGGGCCCTTTCACAAAAATAAAACACTTTAGTCATAAAGTCTTTACATTACAACATAAATCAAATACACCTTTTTACAAAACTTTCAAAATACATAATTTGATACAAAAGTTGTGGAATATACAATTCCATACAAAAAGAAAGAAATACAATGCAGACACGAATTGATCCTGACCTCTATCTTTTACTTGTATGATGTAGGGATACTCCTGTTTGCCTTACGGGGTATTCTTCTGATCCTAAAAAATATTTGCAAATATTGGGTGAATTTTTCGAACTCAATGAGTGACCATCATCAATAGCTCACCTAATCATATAACACATAATTCATATTCACATCATTTCACATTTCACACTCAATACACTTTAATCATTCGTATTATGCATATGCAGTGCACATCGCTTTTCATTTATTACTTTGTTATGACCGAGTGCCTAACTGTCCCGTATCTATTGGATACCGGGCTCATTTCTAACTGTCCCTTATCCACTTAGGAGATATATGGCTCATTTTACATAGTGAGCCTTAGGCTCTTAACCACTTTTGAGCTCGAGACTCTTTTTCATAAGTTAAGCTTTAAGTTCTGATCGGTGGCTACTCTGGTCACAACTGCCATTATGTTTCATGCATTCATGAAATGGAATGCCTCAATCACATTTGCATATTCTCATTCACTCACATTCACATATCATCGAACCGTAGTTCAGCATTCAACATTAGAGTTGAGTATCACTTTTTCATTCATATGCAAATGCACATTCAAAACACATTTATCATTAGACCATGGTCTGACATTTATCAATCATATTATATACACTTATTTCATCTCATTCACATACAAGTAGCACTTTAATATCCAAATCAAACATCACAATCATCAGACCTTCTGTCTGCAAATCAATATAATCATTCACTTTCATATGAGCATTCAGTAGTTAATCAATACAAAATACAAAATAGAACAAACAATGAATGAGACCATCTAGGTCTACTCACAGTACGCTCTAGATTAGCATTTGCTTCCAAAATCTAGAAACACCTGAATGCAGACTTTTAACTTGTTTAAAGCTCCAACATCTACAATAATCAAGTAACCCTAATCCCTCATACAGCCACGTACATCAACTTGAAAGTTGATAGAGGGTTCAGTTTTTCTTAAGGTATAAGAAAGAAATAACAACGTATGAGTGGTAATGGATAGGAAAAAACCAAGATTTCATTATGGTGTAGATTTGATGAGAAACTCTGTGTTTAAGAAAAACTAGGGAAAGAAGCTTTAAGAAGGATAAAGACAAGGACAATAGCTTGTCTTTCAAGGTTATTAAAACTTAACTTTAAAGCTTGAATACCTATCCATTTCTTAACCACTTATCTACTTCCCTTTATTAAAACTCACTTAAATATGATTTATACTTAAGTTATGACTTAATAAAACCACTGTAATCACAAGTCATAACCCCTTACTCACTTTCAGATTTTTCCCATAAAAAAAATCATTTTGGGTCAACTTTACATGTTCTTTTTGACCCCAATATTGAAGCCATTTTGTAACACTTTCTTCCAGAAACATGTTCCCCTATTATGTTTCCATTGATACCAAAATCATCCAATTTGGTTCAGTGATTTGAAAGATATGTTTCAAACAATTTTGGACTGCTCTTATCCAAAATGGTATACTAAGCACAATTTCCATCCAGAAATTGAACATTTTAAAGACTGAATCACAATTCCACTTCTTCAAATGATATGTAGTCCTATTTATCTAATTTACTTCAAATTAAAAATCATCTCATTTGGAATTCTATAGATCTAGATATAATCAAAACACTGACGTATGTTCGGTAAATTAGTCCTATCGATTATCATACTTTAGCATAGTCACATTTCCATCTTAAATTCACCAACCAAACCAATTCAGAAAGCTATGATTTTTAGTGGCGATGTAATTCAATGTATTATAGATCTATTGGTCTAAGAATTAAAGTCATTTTGATGTCAGATAATAAGGTTATAGCCGAAGGAAATCAAACAAGATTCTGTCCTCAACCATATTGAATCTATTTCGGGACAAAAGGCATAACTTGCTCTAGGGATATCAGATCAAGGTCATTCTTAAAGGGTTCGAAAGAGGACTTCAATATCTACAACCTTGTGAAGACCTTGAAGACAAATTCTATCATTTCTATGGTGAAAAATGGGACCAGACGAAAGGATCAGATGAACAGTGCACCAGATAATATGACGTCATCACCAGACAACATGACATCACCAGATGATTCGTCCTTACCAGACGAAGCGTCCTCATCAGACAAAGCATCCTCACTAGACGATACATCCTCATCAGATGAAGCATCCTCACCAGATGAAGCATCCTCATCAGACGAAGCGTCCTCACCAGACGAAGTATCCTCATTAGACGATACGTCATATACTCCTGAGCATCTCTACTTATAAGGACCATAACTTTTGACTCTAATATCCAAAAATTCCATACTATATACCATTGGAAAATTAGAAAGCTAAACTACAACTTTCTAGAAGACAACTTTTCAAAATCTTCCTAAATCAATATATTAAATTCATGGAAGTTCAGATCAAAGATTCAACTCTCAACTATTCATTTCCAGAAAAAAAAACTATTCATTTCTAGAAAATTTCCAGACTTTCATTTTCTAAAATCCAACACTTCAAAAAAATTATTTTTAGTCTTTATACTCCATTTCATTCAACTCATTTACTATAAGTGTAGCATCCCACTCCCGCAAGACCCGAACCTGATTCCGATGGTGATATCCGAGCCCGTGCCTCACGAGGATGGTATGCTAGAGCGGTTAAACAGTTCAAAAACTCAGTAAGACATTTTTCTTTTGAAAACATTTGTATTTGCAAAATTCAGTAAACGATTTGAGTCCGATTTAACACGAAAACATTTTCAATCATACACAATTTCAGTAATCACATTACAATTACAACATTTGTCATTTGGGACCCATAGAAATAAAAATCACTAATCGGCGAAAATTTCAGAAATACAATTTACATATGAATCAGAATGACACTAATGCAGACGTGAATTGATCCTGACTTCAAACTCTGATTTGCTTGCAGTGGACATACTCTCGTTTGTCTAATAGGGTACTCTTCAATTCCTGAAAATATTTGCAATGTTGGGTGAGTTTGCAAACTCAGTGAGAAACCATCATCGATGGTTCACTCAACTCATGCATATACAAACAGTTCACAAAATTTCACCTATTATCACACAATAACAAATTCGGAAAAACATGCATCATTATTCCACAATATAAGGTATTTTGCCTTTCACAACGTTCACATTCAATCATTTGTATATGCAATGCACATGTGACACTTTCCATTTTGTTACGTTGTTGTGACCGTGAGCCTGAACTGTCCCAGTGACGGACACATTGCGTTGAGCCTGTGACTCTGAATACATTGGGCCTGAATGCCCTGATACGGTGAGCCAGTGGCTCTGAAATACGTTGGGCACGAAGCCCTGTGCGTTGAGCTTAAAGCTCTGAAATACGTTGGCTGCTCCGGTCACAACTGTCATTATCTGATCATACTTTTATGCATGAATGCATATGTCCCAATTTACATTTACAGCCAGTTTACATTTCTATATCCAATTCCCATTCCTTCGGACCTTCAGTCCGGTATTTCAGTCATAACAGTTTTCACAATTTATTTCATTGAAGCATTCACGAACAGTACACACAAATAGCACTTCGATATCAAGTTCAGATATTTCGGACACCTATGGCCCGAAATCAATCAAAAACAAACACACATAACCCTCCATTATCTCCACATGGCATAAGTGCATAATATTAAACACATAAAGGTTGAGGAACCAACTAGGTTACTCACCTGTAACTTCCGATCTACTGCCTAGAAGTCCTAGTAATATCCGCAGAATGTCGATCCAACGGTACCTCTATAACAGTCAAATAAATTCTCATTACTAAATGCACAATCAAAAGGGTTCACAAATGCACATGCTGAAATGCAGAAATGTACAATGCATATTCGTGACTTTCCCGATGCTATATCCCAATTTCACTATCTTTAGCCTCAAAACCAACTTTTCATTCCATAAGTACCACAACATTTAAACAATATCCTTATCCTTAAGAAAGATCTCAAAACCACATTACTATTCATTCGATCGATATCATCCATTGAAGACTCCAAATGCATGCCATTTATTCCATAAGTCTCCTAATTTATACTCTAACATCATAAAACAATTCTTAAGTTACAATAAAAACCTATCCATAACTTTCTTTCAATAAATGAGATCCTACTAGTTTAAATTCAACTTTCATTCTTCACATCAATTGTAGACCTTTTTCTCTAGTTTATAACGAATCAAGAATCACCTCAATTGGAGGTCTACACCATTAGTTATGCCCCGTAAACTAAAATATCTCACTTCAGAAAAATGGAGCTCGCAGCAGCGAAAGGGCTTTCGCCGCGACGTCAAGGGGGTCGCTCGCCGCGACGTACCATACACTCGTCGCGGCGAGGATAGACGGGCTCGCAGCGACGTCTCGCCATGCTCGTCACGACGAGGACTTAACCACTTGTCGCGACGAGGCCCCTCTCAGACATCGCGACGTGCGTGCTCCTTCGTCTTCTTCGACTAGATTTTTTGCCATTCTCTCTCTAAAAACCGTAATAACTCACTCTCAACTACCTAATCTTTCATATTTACCACAATAAATGCATTTCAACAACAATAAAACAACATTAAAGACAATTTACTTACTAATCAAGCCCTAAATCTTCAAATCTCCGAAAATCTCCTCCAAGCCCTAACACCCACGGTTAACTCCCATATCCACACAAAACATCATCATCTCCAAGGTTTAAGCTTGGTCTTCAACCACAATAAAGGAGCAAAGAAGAATCTCGAAGGGGGAAGGAAACGAAATCACCAAAGAAAGAAGGAGGAAGTTTGCCCTAGGAGAAGGAGAAGAGATTTTACTGCCAAAGTTCAAAACCTAAAGCTTTTAAAGGTTGATTTTAAGCCTAGGGCTCGTAAGACATAAGTCCTCAAATTCTTTTAAATTTTAGTCTCTAAATTCCAATGGCTCGATATTTTTATTCCTAAAACCAAGTATCTATTTTTCCCCATTGCCATTGGACAGTTATTTCGGTTTCATAAAGTCAATCAGTCCGTTACTCGGGAGATTTACGGTCCGGACATATACTCCCAAAATTTTCAGAAAATTT
>JANPWT010000004.1:35074934-35097898 GCA_024678245.1 Erythroxylum densum
TTAGCTCCAATTGATTCGTGTTTCTTTTTGTAAGTATTATTATTATTATCATTATTATTATTATTATTATGCTTTGATGCATTATAGTATAATGAACATCTTTTATTACTTAGAATGAATTAATGTAATTTTTATATTTTATAAAATTTTATCATAAAATTGGCCTATAAATTTCTTTAATTATATAAATATTAATACATTTTATTTCTATCCATAATGTGAATTAATTATATAAATAGTAATACATTTTATTTCTATCCATAATGTGAATTAATTATAACTTGATGTATTAAACATTAAATTAAAATTTAATATTAGCATGTAATAATATAATTAAAAAATAAAAAAGATAATAAAACTAGATATGCTTTTATTTTTAATTTTTTCATTACAAATCTCAATTTTCTTTTCAATTTTTGTAACAAATCTTAATTAAATAGTTTATATTTTAATAAAATCAAAAATCAAAAATCAAAGCAGAAAAAAAAGAGTAAAATCAAACTACATCAGTTATCAAACAACAATTATTCTACATTTAAATAAATTAAACTTGGATTAAGTTATCCTCGTCGCAAAGAAGGCTTATTCTAGGCTTAGATTAGGTTAAAGACAAAGCTGTCTTCAAACTTTAAAAATTTTCTTAAGTTTTTAACCACTACCGATGCTCACCGGTGACAAAATGACAATGATAAGTGAAGGTCACGTCGGCGACACTGTCTATGCCACCACTTGCGAGGATGAGATAGTCTGTACCGGCTTTCCTGTGTCATCTCTGTATCAACTCCTTCCCTCCACTTATTTCATCACTTATTTCATATTGTCTCATTTATTTATTGTAAAATATGTGGATAGGAGGGGTTGGCACATAGATGACACAAAAAAGCCGGTACTGACGATCTCAAGCCCCACTTGCGACCCTATGCTAGCCACCCCTAATCAATGATTCGCGCAGCCAGCCCCTCACTGCTCACATTTTAATAGTGAATCACTAATGACGACCATTCACACCCGCCATCAGCCAACCATCGGGAATCTCTGTCAAGCACACATGTGGAATTTTGGTTGGCCAGTGATAACATTTTAAAAAATAAAAACTATTAATGAATTCTACTTTGACTACTTTATGTTGGTTTCAATCAAATCAACTCCCTAACAAAACAAATACAATTGTCTCGTTGTTTTCCTTTATAAGAATTAGAATATTCAAAGCAATCTTCTTTCTCGTTAACAAAAAAAATTGAAAATATGTTATTTTAATTAAAATTTTAAATTTAAATCATAACATTAAAGATAATAATTATCTTTCTTTTATATGATCATTAGAGATAGTTAAATCAACAAAAACTAAAAATACTAAAATTAAATTCAATAGATAAAAAATACAAAAATATATATTATATTGATTGCAAAGTCATATGATCATCATATATAATTCATAACATCCATAATTAATATGACTAAATTATTTACAATTATTTTTCATTTTTTCACATCTTAAGTAGAACCTTTCGGCTTTCTTTCAAAATTCTTTTTGTGATTTTCTCACAATTTATCATTTTTAAAAAATTACATTATATATATTATATGTTTTTGTTTTTTTTCTAAATAAGAGTAAGATTTTGTACTATCAAAATGTGGATTAAGGTTCCGTACTATCGAACTTCTTCATACTCACATTTCAAATGATAATATTATATATTTTAGTTAATATTTGCGTTAAGAATCATTTAAAATAACTTTTAAGTTGATGAAATTGTCAAGGTTTTATTACTTTTGTTGATTTAATTTTTTTAAAGGCATACATTAATCACTTAAAATATAGATCCTTAAATAAAAAACTTCAAATTAATTAAGAGATTTAGAATTTTTAAAGCCTTAAATTCTTAAAATCACAAATTTAAATTAATTGAGTTTTTTTTTTAATCATAATCTTTTGGTCTGTCACAACTCTTTCTCTTCATTTAAACCCTAAATCTCTGAAATCATATTTGAATTAATTTTTGGATTTTTCGTAATTTTGTTCTCTCCCGTCGCTCTCTTCTTTGAATCTTGTATGGATATTACAGTGAAGATGCGCCAAGTCGAGTCAGTGCATGGGATGATTACTCCATGTGCTAGGCTGTTTTTCAGTTATAAATTTACAATATCAGTACCAGCAATTTATTCTTTCAAAAACCCCCAATTATAATGAGTCTTTCAGGTTGCGGGTTAACATCTGGATTTCATGTTCTTTTCATAGTCAGATTGTCAAAATGGGTTTATATGGTTCTTTAGCCTGCAACTTGCAAGCTTTCTCACCCCTCACTTTTATTCATGGTCACTTGTCTTCCTTCCTCATTCTTTTGTTTTATTTCTGTTTTTTAATTTGTTTCTTCTCCACCTGGAAGCTATCTTGGAAGACTAACATAAAACACTCAGTGGAAGGAGTTTGGAGAAACTTCGTGAAGCCAATCTGTTAATGGCTTGTGATGATATTACCACACACTCAAAAAGAAGCCATATGATGGCCGCATCTGCAGTTATTTGACTTAGCGAAGTGAAGAGGTTCTTGAGTTCCTACTGCTAGTATTGTTCTGACCTCGCGGAAAAAGCTCTCTAATGTAAATGATCAAGGGCTAACTTACTACCTAATTTCTAAAATGAAGAGTGTGATAGTTTCCAGAAAGCCATCAAGTTATGGCCCCAGTTTCCCAGCATGCAACAAAATAGATCAGTCTGTTAAGCCACTTAAAGAGCATGTGGATACCGGTATTAAGCAACATGGTTTAAGACATTCAAAGAAATGGAAGAAGACAGTTCTGGGCTTGACAATTCGGTGGACGCACTTCTTCTTCTGCAGAAGTCCATACTGGAAAAGCAAACGGAACCTTTTTTTGAGAAGACGTCTCAACTGATTCACCTAGCAGAAAGAACTCACAAGAAGAGAGAAAAAGAGAAGGAATAGAGAGAGACAGTGAATGAGCAGTTTCATTTATAGAAGCAGTGAGATGCTCTCTTGTTTTTTGTCCAAAGACCACAAATCTAATGCAATAATTTTTTTAAAACTTTTAAAGGCGTAGGTTTCAGGTACTAAGGTCGGATTCATTAGTGCTAAAGAAACATGTTCAAATGGGGTATCTGAAATTGCCGTTTGAACTAGCTAAGATTGCCAGACATCGTTAGCGTTGTGAGGTCTGAAAATAGTCAGGAGTGGAAGATGCAGTTAACCTGAAAGCCAGGACAGCAATATACTTCAGTCTTCAATGATATTCACAGTTCTACTTCAGTAGATTGAGCAAATACACTAGACAGTGTTTTACTAAGGTTTGCTTGCTTGCTTGCGCTAGCTCAATTATAATATGGCAGGAGGCAGACGTGGTATTAGAAAATATAAATTTAGCAGCAGCCTATACATGAAAATTGGATGTCAGATGTAGGTCAACTGATGATGCAATCAAATTGAAATTCTTGTTTCCTTCCCATTCTATGTCTGACGTATGGTGTTTGATGGTTGATTTCAAGTCCAAATCAACGTGGACAAGCGGCAGATTGATTATCATGTTCATATATAATTTGCTTCTATTCCCTGCTTAGCGTGCAGCATGTACCATTTACACTTGACAAAGCATGCACTATAACGTCTTATAATCAGTTTCATATTAGGACTTTACATAACATCTTTTATCACCTTTGTTCCCCTCGTGTCTTTCAGTTTTACCAGAGAGTGAATTAAATATAGGTGGAAGAAAAATTGGAGAGTTTCAGTTGGTCCTTGGTAGGGTCAAGTTGTTTGGGTCATTTTGATTTGAAGTTTGAAGCATACATTTTTCTCATGGATAAGATTTACCAGTACTATCATGGCAGGCAGGCAGGTAGGCAGGCACGCAGGTAGCAGTTTGATGGCTAAATTTCTTGCTCAACACATCCATGTATTATAATAGACACTAGCAAGTGTTCCTTGAAATAAGAAAGCTCATAAACCAAGCAAATACACGTTCATAGATGACTCCAATAACAAGCCTTGGCCGAAGGGCCTATGGGCTCCATCAACATACACGTTTATTAAGTACCAGAGAGACAGGCACTAATCACACGAAATTTACATAAGAAAGGACATAAATGAAAGGAAAGCACAACATGTCTGACTTGCCCTGGAGAATGTTTCCTCCAAGCTCAAATGACATGGAGGAAAGAGAAACTCAGAGGGAACTGGTAAATGCCAAAGGATCGAAGTTGCCCTATAAGAGAAACCGCCGCCCTTTAAGAGGGCGATTCAGATCCGACAATCTCCATTGCTTCCACAATTCCGGAGAATTGGAGAAACGGATATAACAATCTACACCAACATCAAGGAACAAGAAGTGACCACCCCCATCACTTTATTGGATGAGAATATTGTCAGGGGTGGCCTGAGAATGAGCAAAAGCATCATCCCATGTTGGGATGGTGCAGTTCTAAGAGGGTTTGTACACGAAGCTAGTAGTTGGTTGTTATAGGGTTGGTTCTTTATCAGAGTCATAAGGGCAATAAAAGGGTGAGATGACTTAAGTAGAAGTGTGTTGTCACTTTTTGGTTTAAAGGGACCAAAGAGAAAAGTAGGAAAGAGGGACATGGAGGTTGGATGTCTGGCATCTTCCCAGGATATGCCGTTGCCACCTTCTTTTTATTATTTCTTGCAATTTTCCTTTCCCCTAACTTTGATTCCCATCCATTCTTCTTCGTGGTTTAGTGGCAGCAGAAGATAGTTTTTCCTCTTTAGAGAACAGTACGTTCATTGGTGTCTTAACCTATTTTATTGGGACGTATACTACTACTTTTCATTCTTTGGAAAGAAGTAAATTAATGGGATTATAGAGAAAAGAAAATCGTAAGTTAAATGTTTTTATCTGATGCTGTCCCTTGATTCTTCAGGTCTTAGTCAACATGGCCTACATGAAGATGAAATGTTGTTCAACAAAGTGGCATGTATCCATAGGAAAAAACAACTCGGTGATAGCAACTGTATTGATGGGAAGCGATGAGATCTTATGTGGCCCATTCTGGTTTTGGTCGTCGGCCATTAGATCTTGATGCGTCAGGATACACTGGTGTCATGTACACAACCATACACCGTCTCCAAAGGTTGCCTCTTATTCAATATAAGGTATGCCTTTTCTTTAATGTTCTTTTGATATCTTTTTCCAGTCTGGGTGAGATTTCGTGTTCTTGGTGACAACAGCGGTATCTTCTTTTATACCCCCAAATGGGAGAGTTTAATAATCCTTTTGGATTGCGTAACGCCTTTTGGAGAGAGTCATCGGATGCAAACATCAGCTTGTTAATAAATTTTCATTGCAGATTGCAGATGAAAATGGCAAAGTTGAATCACCTAGATTGCATTAAACTTGGATAGCATCTAACATAAAATGAATAGAAAGGAACGGACGCAATGTTCCCAGTATCGTATTTGAGACATTTATAAAATGCAAATGATACTGTTGTTCATTGTTTCTGATGTCCATCTTTCATATTTCAATCCTCCTAGTTTAAAAGCTTCGACATGTATTTACTCTATTGGAACTTCAATTATTAAGTATAAGTGAAGAGTTTGAAGGGATATAATTATCATTAATTTACTTGATAAAATATAAGAAGATTTATGTACTGAAATAACAATTTTAAATTGGAAAATCAGAATAAAAATTCCAACTCTAGAGAAACCTGCAATATCATTGACTGGATTCTTGTACAAGAAGCGGACAAGAGTAAGAAAATGTGATGATGAAGTGGGATGCAACATATGGGCATCTAGGAAAGTGGACCAAGAATATTATTTTGATGCCAAAACATTACTTTTTCTGCACGTGCTTTATTAAGTATTTCTCTTCCAACAGCAACAGATGCTGCACTACAGAGTCCATTGACAAGGTTCTTGGATGTGCTTACTTGAACCTGTAATTAAAGCAGTTGCCGTAGGTGAGTCTGTTGACTAAGAAATCGTATTCATATTTGGTAAATTTATCAGAAATGGCTTCCAAGTTTAACACCATGACAAAAGAACGACAAACTTTTCAGTATTGGTGAATTGGAAAATTATAAATTGGAAACCCTCATGTTTCCTTAAAATTACCTCTTTATGGTATGAGCTGCTTTAAGCTTCATCACAAGTTCCTCGCGCTGTGCTTCTACCTCAGCATATTTGAGGCTCATATGTAAATAGCGGTCCTGAATTTCTCTCAACTCTTTTTCCAGTGACGATTTAGCGCGTTCATATCTTTCTTCTGGGGTGGCTTCAATTTCACCTACTGATTTTCTTGAAGATCCTGTGTGGACTTTATGGCCCTCAAAGGTTAACCTGTATAGCAGGTAGAAATTTATCAAGAGAAGTACAAATACTGTAACTAGACATTTTTAGCTGTGGAAAATGGTTTAAATCTGTAGGTGGAATGTCTAGTATCCATCATCTAATCAATGAATGAGACAGTCATTTGAATAGATGGATTCAAGTATCTTCTATCCTGGAAACAGACTAGGCCTCTTAAGATTAAGATGTTGTTTAAACGAAGTTATGTTTCCTCTCATACTTACCTTTTAAGCTTGGCCTTGTATAGCTTATTCGATTGCATCGCCTTAGCCAGTTCATCTTGGAGGATACGAATTTTTGATGCAGGATCAACATCAACAGCATGGCTTTCATGATAATGGTCATCTGTATATCCGTTGTCACACTGTTTCAGGAAAAACAAAAATAGTAAGTTCAGTGAGAAAAGATCTTTCTTCCTGCAATTAGAACCAGACAAAGTTGTAAAAGAAAATTGTAGTAGATATGCCTGAATGTCAAATTTAACAAGAGAAAAGAGAAACTGATGCCATACGTCTTTCTGCTGTACACTTTTAAATGAATCGAAAGCAATTAGCTGCCTCCCGTTGAGTTTCTTTTCTTTCATCATTTTTAGTTCCTCCTCAAGGGATTGAGCTTTTCTTTTAGATTCACTTTTCTCATCCTCGAGTTGTTTTATCTGTCGATGAAACTGTGTATTCGTTCTCATTATCTGGCTGATCTCTTTTTTTAGCTCTGTATTCTGCTCAATCAATGCCTCTTTTGCCATTATTTCAGCCTCCATCCGCAGAAGCTCTTTCTCTACAGAAATCCTGTTCTCTTTAAAGCCCTCTAGTTCGGACACAGCCTGCTTCAAGGTAGCAATCATCCCAAGAAATGAATCTTTTTCCACCTTCAATTCTTCACATTCTTCAGACACTAAATGCAATGAAGTTTCAAGTTTCTCTTTCTCAAATTTGGTGGTATTAAGCTCATTCTTCAAAGATGCTACTTCATCCTGAAGTGTTCCTATTTCCATTGACTGAACCTTCAAATTCGTAAACTTGTCCATGACTTGTTGCCTTTCATACTCTGATACTGTAAGTTTTAGTTCAAGATCATTAAGTAAGGTCTTAAATTTTTCCTCGTGTGATTTGTAGCTCGCCAACAGCTTCACCATTTTATCATTTTCAGCCTTCAAAGTTTCTTGGTTTTGCTTCAAAGCATCCAGCTCATCCATCAAACTTCGAATCTGAACCTCAGATTCCACCTGTGCGGTATTGAGATCTGATTCTAGCTTAGCTATGTTTGCACTTAAATCAGATACTTCATGCCTAGCATCAGAAGCTATTTGTTCTTTCTCATTTTTAGTTGTTGAAAGTTGCAACTTGAGTTCCCTCGCTTCTCGTCCAAGGCTCTCATTTTCTGCCAACTTCTCCAGATACTTCTGGTTCAATAAGCTATGCTTCTTGTTATGGATTTCCAATTCCTCACAAAGGAAGTCCATTTGAGAAGTTAAGCTTTTCTCTTTGGAGGCACTGTCTTCCAAAAGTGAAGAGATCTTTTCATCTAATTTCTTAATTCTATCAGAGTACTCGACCAAATTTCTCTCCGACTCTCTCAGTTTTGTCTCTAAGTGAGTACAATTTTCCTGCAACTCCATGTTTTGCCTTTCCAACTCTCCATTTGATTGTTGAAGTGAACTGCATTCCTCCCTTAGACATTCCACTGTACTTTGCAACTTTGGTTCTGCTTTTCTCAGATATTCAAGTTCATTGTGAGCTCCTGACAATTGATCCTGCATTTGTTTAAGCATCTCTTCGTGATCTGTCTCTTCAGTCTCCATATCATTCCTCAATCTTGCTATCTCAGCTTCAAGAGTCCCAACATGAGACAGGGACTTCTCTATTTGAAGGGAAGTGGACTCTTTCTCATCTGTCAGGAACCTCAATTGAGTTTCAGAGCGAGAAATGCATGCTGCCAACTCCTCATTCTCCTCCCTTAGTTTTGATAACTGATTCTCCAATTCATGTTTTCCATTCTCCAACTCTGTTGATTTCTTCTGAAGATATTTGTTGGCAGAAACATGAGACTCGAAACTGCTGCTAAGCAGCATTAAATCATTTTGCAAATCATTAAGGCATCTTGTAGCAATGTCGCTTTCTCTTGTGACAATGACGATGTTTTCTTCAAGCTGGTCCTTTTCGTTCTGAAGAACTGAAAGCTTGGATTCAACTTCTATTTGATACCTTTGAAGGCTCCCAATCTCTTCTTCTTTCGACAACAGCCCAGCCTTAAGATTTTCTCTCTGTTCCTTGCTTTCCTTCAGTTCCTTCCTCAGTTCCCTAACTTCCATTTCAAAGTTCAACTTCTCACTCTCAAATTTTTCAACTGAAAGATGATGCTCTTCCATAATCTCCTTGAGTAATTTCTTCTTCAACTTCTCTTCAAGATTATCTGTTTCAGCTTCATGACTGCGTACTTCAGACATGGAACTTTCCAAATATACACCTGCCTCCATGGAACTGGTATTGGTTGCCTCAAGTTTGAGAAGAAAATTTTCATCTGTTAGCTCCTGACATTCGCTTTCTAGTTCCAGCAGCTTGAATTTCAGAGATTCAATTTCTTTGATCAGGTCCCTATCTATTTCATTTGTTGGTCCCATTTCCCCGGAACCAGGATTTATCTGCCGAGCTTCAGATAACTTTGCTTTTAACTGAACTACTTCCTTCTTTTTGGCAGATAGTTTTCGCTGGTATTCTTTCTTAACAGCAAGTTTCCGGTTGTTCAGATCTCCATCGCCTTTTTTGTTACTGTCTTTCAAGGCCTGTTCCAATGACTGCACTTTAGCTTGCAAATTCTTTTCTGACTCTTGCAGATCACAATTCTTTGACTGTAGCTCAGAAAGGTTCTCTATCTCAACTTTCTGCTTTTCAAAATTTTCTTCAAGCTCCTGAAGCACAGAAACGAGTTCAACATTTGAGTCTTGACTCCTGTTCAGCTGCAGGTAGAGATTAGCATTGGATTCTTTCAGAAACTTATTATCATTTGCCAGTTCATTTACCAGATGAACTACACCTTCATCTTGGAATGTTGAATCCTCCGCGGCAACTGATTTCACTGTTAATTTCTCTAACAGCAATTTCAGTTTTTGGACTTCATTTTGCAATCCGTCCCTTTCTGCACAAGCTGCTGATAGCTCCGTTTCTAGATTAGCATGAACTTTGGACTGTTCTGAGTGTTCCTTTCTCAGTAAGTCCAAATCAAGCATCAGTTTTGTTGCATTCCTTTCCCACATCTTAGCTTCTTCCTGAAGGCCTTGGATAGCATCTTCTGCAGCTTCAAGCATGTTTTGGGAAGAAGAGGAAATTCTAGAAGAAGATGCTGGATACTCTTGAGGATCATCCTGAGAAAGGTCATCTGAATGTGATGTCCGTGAGCTAAATGATGAACGGCTTGATGGAGAAGGGCTTTTCCCGTAGCGGCCTCTGGCTGCAACGTTCTGCAGGATATGCAATTCTTGTCTTCCACTCATGTCATGGCCATTACTACTAGTGTTACTTATACGAAAGAAATTTTCTTTTCCTGTTGAACACCGAGCTGAATCATAGCTCCGATTTGAACCTGAGCTAAAGGAACTTCTCTGCAGTTATGATCAAGCATATATCAGTGGCCTGAAAAGGAAAACTATAATATTTGGCGATATCCGTAGACCAAAGGTGGCAGTACTTAGCAAATAGACAACATGCAGCAAAGAGGTGCATACTTTGATCGGTTTCTGACATAAATTTGTCATCGAATGAAAGAAATCTAAGCACTCAATAAGCATTCTGGTATATACACTGGCATCAAATTGGCAAATTTTGGCACACAAATTTTCCAGGGTAGTTTAACACCAGACAGAACATTCAACAAATTACTGTTAACTGGTCTAGTGACATTCTGGAAGTTACTTTTCCATTTTGTCTCTTAATTTTTTAAACTAGAGATACCAAAGATCCATACTTTAACCACTATCAGACCGTTGTCAGGCTTTGACTATAGCAACATTGTAACTGCAGCAAACCAAGACTAGATTATCATTGCAAAGACAGCTAGTGGAAACAAGATGAAAATGACATGATTATATTTCAGCTCAGCTAAGATACTTTGAAAGGATAAATGAACAAACCCTGTGGCCATCTTCGTGATTCATATTAACATCTTCGCTGGAATAGGAAGCTGCACTCTTTGTCAATGTACCATCAGACAATTCTGATTTATCATGTGAGATTTTGTTTGTTTCTTTTTTGGAAATTGTTACCTTTGAGTCGTCATCACTGAAAATAGTATGCGATAGATTATTATTACGAAGAAATGAAATTTTTTTAAGGCTTGAAGATTGCAAACTGAAATTGGTAAAAAACGAAACCTGACTTCTGTTCTTGGTGTAAGACATTCAATCTTGAACTGCAATTCAGAGACATCCAGACCAAATGTCAGAACCGGAGCTATAATAAGATTACTGTGCTCTAAGTTGGAAATATTTTAGTAATCCAGCCAATCTGTTATCCGACGTCCTAGGAACATGTCTGACTCATCTCTTTCCTACAGTAGCTTCAACTTGGCGGTACAGAGAATTCAGAGATTCAAAATATTGGTATCTTTATCAGTCGAAACAACTCTCTTCCTTTACTTGAGAAAAGGAAGCAATCACGTCACTCAACAGAAGTGTCAAATTTTCTGATTTAGTTACTTTAGCTTGTCCTGATAACTCCTTATTTCAGCCCAACTATCTGATGATGTCAACTGGTAACAGAAGGAGAAGCACTCCACAGAACAGTTTCTTTACTTCAGATTACTGAAAATTAATACAATATTTGATGTTTTTATTTAAGGACCTTAAGCAGCTTACTACGCATGCCCAACGATATTGAAAGAGCTTAGCAGTTGCTAGCAGTCTTGGCTTTATCGACAATTTCGAATACTTAAGATAGGAAGTAGAAGTCAGAATAAGCAGAAGCATAGGGGGCATAAACTCACTTGTAAAATAGTGCCATGATTGCATCTCTTCAGGGGCAATGAAACTGGAACAGAAGCATTTGAACTCGTATAGCTCACAATATTGATAGTAACCTCTCCAAGAATACCAGATCTAGCTGAGCCCTGCAGCCATAAAATTTGTTCAGAGCCGTTGCTTCTAGTAATGACAAAGAGCTATCTACACGAATGTTGAATATAAGAACCAGCTGTAAGAGGAGGTTTAGCTTAGATTAATCTCCAAGCAACAATCAGAAACAACGGAAAAATGAATGAAGTACCTGGGCAACAACAAGCCTGAAAAGGCAATCTTGAAGCTCCTGAGAGGCCTCGCCTGGCTGAACACATATGGACTGAGACACTGCCGCACTCCACTGGCATTTGCCATTGTGGACAGCTACTTTATTCAACTTGGCAACAGCTTTCCTGGTCTCTACAGAGATCACAGATACAAACAACTCGTCCCATCCTCTTGGCACCTGTTAAAATACAAACATTAAATTATACATTGTCTCCGTACTTTACAAGTCACAGAAGAAACTTCTCCCCCGGTTCAGTGGTTGTTATACAAGGATAAGATAAGAGTTACCTGAAGTGCCTTAAAGTTAGAGAGCTTGAAGTCAAGTCTCTCCTGCGACTCAAGTGAGATATTATTCCCGCTTTGCAATCTGAACATCTTGTCCTTCAATACCCTTTTCTGTTATTCTTCAACTCCTCAATTTGCTCACAGAAACTCCGCTAATGGCAAGTTAACTTTATCAGAAACATGTTACAGTCAGACGGAACTTGAAACACATTGCTGTCAGTCTAAGAGTTAGTATCAAAAAAGGGATAGCGAAGGAGAGAGACAGGATTAGCTAGCTGGTCATTGTAGAGGAGGGTGAGGAATTCAAAGTCCTACCAACTTTGGGCGTTACGTTAGTTATAGAGATAGAGCATAGGAAGTTGTGACTATGAGAAGCTAACTTAGGAAGTTGTGACTATGAGAAGCTAACTATAGCTTGGAAGTTGGGAGTGGAATAACCGAACAAGAGTTTGGACAAAGACTGAAAGACTTTGGCAACAGAAATTCAACAAAAAAAACAAAAAACCTTTTCAATCCTTAAAAGGGCTTAGGATGTTCGGTGCTCGCGAGTAGTTAGTGCGACGAAGAGGAACAAGTTGACAAATAATGTGCGTTGGCTTAAGTATATTATAAAAATTTTATGATGATATTGGGCAATCTCCAAATCAGCACGTCTATTTCTTCCGATCTAGGCACATGCAAAGTACCGGAGACCCATGTCCCTAAGATTTATACCTCTCTTTAGTTTCTGTGTGATATTGGCGTTTAAACCTATGCTACGCGTTAAGCAGGCCGAGCTCACTTAGGTATTTTCTCGCTTGCTTGCTTTAGTTATGCATACTCTAATTATGTTGTATATTTCCTAAGCTTTATTCAAAATAAAAGAAAGCAAAATATTCATGTGAACTGTTGACACAAAAAAAAAAAGAAAAAGGGGTTAATTACAAAACAATCTTAAACATAACTCAATTTTATAATTATAATCTGAACCTAAAAAAGTGACAACTAAATATTTAATTTTTTTTTTATTCTAATCCGATATTAGTATTTTCTTTAATGTTACTGGCATGATTTACTACATAAGACAAATACCCCTTAACAGTTATATACGTTATATTTAATTAAACTAATTAATTAAGTTTCATTAAATTGTTTAAACGTTTTGGAATTAACCAAATTTATATGTTGTGCAATATCCTTTTATCAACATCGCACGCAAATTTTTTGTAAGTACAGTTTTCATTTTCCCAAAGCATGCTTGAGTTCTTGTAACTTGATTAGATCTAAATGGTATTTTTCAAGAACGCAATCACGAAAATTATGATTTATACTCTACAATCAATCGCTTTGGTTGTAATTTAGTGTCAAATTATTTATAGACATTCTTTACCTTGTACATGATTAGATGTATATGATAAAGTCCAAGGTATAATTGTACATACAAATAAAATTATAATGAGATTATAATTATGAAATCATATTACATTTATGTATTATCCCTAAATTATTCCTAGTCATTGTTTTATTAAGACTAGACATTAATAAAACATAAAAAGATTAGCACATGTTGTGTTTTTCCTTATGAATAAAGTAGTCGATTTCATAGATTAAAGTTTAGAGATATTTAAATAAATGTGTGAGTGCTTGTTAGAGAACAAGTTCACTAAACAGACCCGACATGAAAAATCCATTTGAAACATTACTTGTATGTCTATGAAATTTTCATTGTGATGATTGTATAAATGATTTTTTGACTTAAAGTTACTAAAGTTATCTTGTCTAGAATTGTTATGTTTGATACTACTTATGACCTATTTAACCATGGGTCGTTTAATCGGTAGTCATTTGACGTATCATAAACTATTTGGAGATAGTTGTATGATCAAGATTGGATTCGTCATCCTAAAGTAATTAAGGAGAATATTTCATTTTTCCCAATTAGAATTGATTCGGAAAGCTTTGACCAAGGTAGAATGATGTTTTGTAAATAGTTTACAAATCTCATTAATTAAATCGATAGTTAATGGCAAATAATTAATATGATTGGACTCAAAATAAAGTAGACATTAATTCTATACTCTATGTCTAATCAGAGTATTGTATGATGAAATGATTGAATTATACAGAAAAATCATACACATAAAGGTTTGTCAAAATTACTTTGACATTCCTAAATATTTGGGTGATCATGATGCATTGTTAAACGTCAACCTTAATCTATGATTATAAATTATTTAATTGAAGAATTAAATATAAATTAAAAAGGAGTTTTAATTTATCTAATTCTAATTCTAATTATGAATTAAAATTATATTTTATAATCATTGCCAACGTATTTGGGAACCTAATAGGTCTCACATAAAGAAAGTGTTGAAGAGAACAAAGTTAATTTAATCAAGTTGGACTTGACTGTAAAGTTTGAGAAACTTTATAATTAAATATAAGACATTGAATAAATAAGGATCAATATGAGATATTGAATTTAATTTGGGCATAATTGGAATTTAATTAGAATTATTTGTAATTCTAATTAAATTTTAAATGAAATTAGTATTTAATTTCAATTAAATTACTAGAACATCCAAAATCTATTATAAATAAGCTTAAGCTCTATAGAGCTAGCACTTCTTGCTTAACCCTCTCTGTAAGAATTACAAAGTCCTCAACCCATTTTGTAGATATTTTTAGAGGCTGGATATTTGTGTGGCTACATTGGTTAAGACATATCAATTTCGAAAATAGTTCGAAGGATACAACAAGACTAAGATTAAGTTTCAGAATAAGGTACGAATTAAGTTTTTGCTTTATTATAATTTTTGTTAATTATTTTATAGAATTAAAGTGATCTTGGTTTTCGATAAATCAAAATATAAAAAATTTTATGATTATTCCATTGCGATCGGGATCAAATCCCAACCCGATTTCCCAATAGTGGTATCACAGCCGCTTTATTTCTATAATTTGATTAAAACATTTGAGATTGTTATTGATTGAAATTTGGAATAAAAAAATCAGATATGGTCTTATTCTTTATGAGCCCTAGAATTGTTATGCAATTCGAGAAATTTGTTCATGTCCTTTATTTTGGTTATTGTATTTTGAAAATTCGCTTTAAGCCATGTTTTTGCATCTACTATTTGCTTTTGTTCTAGAATTAAGAAACTGACAAACCCAGAATTGTCCCGGTAGAAAATTAACAAATAGTTATAATTTGAATTGCAAATATTTGCAATTCTGGAACATCAATTCTGATTTGGTTTCACAAAGCAATTGTAAAATAACAAAAGTAGCATTATAAACAAAATAAAGCGATGATTAATTTTCAACAAATAACAAAACTGAAATATATATATATACCTGGATTAAGTTTATTTCTTTGGCTAATAGCAATTGACATCCCAAAATCACCAAATGCATCCTTATAAATCTCCATTTGTGAGCTTATAGGAGATCTTATATTATCTCATGGGAAAAGATTGTTGTAATAGTTAATAGTATTCTTGTATTAACTTTAACTTTCTTTATAAAACTTAGTATGAAATAGACACTAAGATTAAAAATACCCTAGCTAAAAACAACAGAGAGTAAAATTGTCTGTCTCATCTTTCATTAATGACTACAAGATAAGATGTGCATAAAAAAAAACCTATTTTTCAAATTGACCTTGATTGTTTCCTATACACTCTCCATGACATCATAAAAATAACTAAGTGTTGCCTTTACATTACTAGCAGCTAGACGAAATACCCTTACCAAAGACTTACAAACAGATGACAAAGTGATATTAGGAACACAATTTATTACCTTCAAGATAATTATATAAACCTCTAATCTACCATTAGATCTAGTAATGTTGAGATCCAACTCACTTATCACCTGTAAACATTTGTCTCAACTCTTTCTTCAATATAATAAAACACTAAAGTGATAAGAAATTTGTTGCAAATATTATAATAAGAAGACGATACAAATTCTTACAATTAGTGAAATCCTTTCTTTTTAAATTCAAAACACAAGCATGACTATATATGAACTTGGTCACCCGTTTTGCTTGCTACACAGTCTCATCAATAATTGAAAAAATACCTAACATCTCCTATATTTTGCAACATCAAGTCAGGAGGCGGTTGGTTCACATAAGGGAATGATAATAGGAATGAGAATGAATATTGTGATGAATGAGAATGGATATAATTATTATAATTATGATGGTTAGTTAAGAAGAATGAATGATTAATATTACCATTGATAGTGGTTGATTTGTTAAAAATATTAAGAAATAAAACTTTGTTATATTTTAATTATTTAATTATTTATATTTTAATTAATTACATTGTAATTAACTAATTAATTATAGTTTAGTCAATTAATTACATTTTAATTAATCAATTAATTATATTTTAATTAATTACATTTTAATTAAATATATTTTAATAAATAAATAAATTATATTTTAATTAATTAATTATATTTTAATTAATTATAGTAATTAAAAAATATTAGTATTTGCAGGAATCAAAATCATTCCTCCCACACATGGGGGTATGGACTATTACCTAAAACTAAGATATGAAAAAACTATTCAATCAATTATAATAAATAACTAACCATTACTATTCATTTATTTCCCATATATTTATTCTCATACCCCTTAACCAAGTACCCCCTTAATGTAATGAATAGCAAAAAGAGTCTAATAAAAAAATTGCACTTGCTTTGCAATCTTTTTCCAGCTACTTTATAAGTAGAATCATTGTTAATAAATTAAAAAATATTTTACAACTTCATCAAATATTTCAAATAGACTATCATCATTTCTAACAAATTCAAATGCATCAATAGACTTCAAAAATACTGTGTCATTTATAGAATAAAACAAAAAATTAATAATAGGCTCGTGTATTCTATTTGTCCAACCATCACACATAATTGAACACTCAAAAGTAGCATGAGTCATTCTTCTTTTATCCAAATAATTCTTAATTTCATAAACAAAACTACTCAAAAGTTTACCTTTGTAATCATCAATTGAAGGAGCTTTATACATTGGACCATAAGAGACAATAACATTTACCATAGGCTAATAATAATAAGATTGGGAAACACTGAATGTTATACCTGAATCATATCACCTTCTAACCATTGCTATATCCACATTATGAGTCACTTCTTTAGATTGTAACGAATTGAAGGCTGAGCTTTAGGAGTTGTTTGTAGTACAAAAAAACACATTTCTTCTTCTTTTCCTAACATTAGGTGCAACACGTCTTTTTTGTTGGGTATGAATACTATCACCTTCAATATTCCCACTATTATCCTAAACACTAATAAAAAGAACTTTCACTACTAATTTTGTAATTCAATATTTTCCTTATGTCTTTCTCGTGCTAACACTCTTCAAGCAAAGTCTTCATTTATCATTTCACATCATGACTTACTTATTTACAAGGCTCCACATCACCTTTCAAATGCTTGTTACAAAACAAAAATATGATTATTCATTCCGGGAACCAGTCCAGCATTAGCCCAACCTAGATCATTGAATTTTCTTGAAGTAGTTGAATTATCAGGAGTACTTGAACTTCCTTCTGTTTATCTATAAAAATAAATAAAGACATGTGTCAAAATTAAATTAATAAATTGACATACTATTTTCTACTATGTATTTAATTACCTATAAGATAAGATGGTGAATGTGCATTTGTTACTCATAAGATAAGATTAATATTTTTAATTTTATTTCCTTATAAAAATAAACAATATAAAAAAGCAAACATTTAATTTTCTTAACTTAATTACATATATTAAATTCTTTAATTATAAATTAAACCTTATGTTTAAATGATTAATCATATGTTAAATTTTTTTATAAAAAATAATTAGTAAATTGTATGTTTTATATAAATTAATTAACAAATTGACAACTTAATGAATTAATTTTGATCTCTATTTTATGATTATCAAAATAACAAATAATATGACATATTCTTGAATTATATATAATTCACAAATTATAATACTTAAATATTCTTCCATAATCCATAAATAATATTATTTTCATCTCATTTCTTCACAAATTTACAATGCTTGAATGTCGTTGAAATTGAACCAACTTATATAAATAATTTCAAACTTTCAAACCTAAATTGCCTAATACATATTTTATAAATCATTTACAAAATACACGTCACAACCAAAACACAACACAATACAATTGCAATTTAGAGCAAAAACCAGCAACTTAAAACACATTAAAAGATCAAAAATTGCGATTAAGGGAAGTATCAGGTCGGGTTGGGTTCAGATCTAGTTCTGAAAAATTGGGACTCTTGCAGACTGTAATATGTCTAGTGTCCAGTCGATGACAGTGAATGTAAATGGTAGTTTGAGCTTGCAATGAACGGTCAATGGCGCGCGGTTGGAGAGAGCAGCAGTGGTTCAACCAGAGTTAAAGGGCCTGGAGGCCTGCAGCGTGTCGTAGGATAGGTGATTTGATGGTGGAGTGGCAGCGACAGAGGCGTGACTCATGAGGGCAGTGGGTGGCAACGAGGAGAGATAGTATGGAGAGCACAGATGAAGCAATTGGGTTGTGAGACGAGAAGCGAGAGAGAGCTAATATAGTGTAAATGAGAGGATCTATGTTAGAGTTTGGTTGGGTCGGTCGTGCTACGCCCAAGTCCAACCCTAGGATGGCATGTGGGCCGATCGACCCATTCCCAAGATAATGAGTTAAGCACGGCAAGTATTTACTATATAAGTTCATTATGTCCTCATGACGCAGGTACGACTCTAAGAACCTTAATACTCTCTGTTCATAGACACAAAACCTACGACAAAGAACTAACTTAAGTATCGGAGGGGCGAGTTGACGATCAACCCCAGGTGTGCCTTATTGTTTTTGCAGGTATTTCCTAGTTGAAATCAATGGAGTTCATGGATCCAAACAACGGCGCCCAGCCTCATCAAAATCAGACTAAACCAGTTGGCGTCCACCATGGGGCCGGGCGTCAAGGCACCACGTTCAGAAGCACTCAGATAAGTCAGGTGGCAGCAATAAATCCGGATGTAGCCGCTATCGTGGCACTTGCACTACAACGAATGGGCTTGCGGTTACCCACCGCCCTTCCATCGACGCATCTTGATCCCCAAATCCGTCCTCCACCCATCACCCAAAATCCTAGCATAGACGAGCTACCTCCATTAAACCCAAATAACCAAACACAATCTTCGCATCCGAATGACCAATCACCCCAAAACTGAGATCAAGAAGAGCAGAGCGTAGCCCTGGAGGATAACGCTGGAAACAATTCACACCCTTACATCCAACACCCCCTAAACACAAACCCTCCTGCTCCACAGCACATCTCCCTTACCCAAAGACAAATAGAGGAAGCGATCGATCTATTGATTCGCCAAATCTTACAATCTCAAGCGGAACAACATCGAACCCCCGCTCGACAGATAGGTATGATAGCCGATCGCCATTCTGCTGAAACTCTCGAAAAAATCGTGGACAATCGAATCAATATAGCCATGAATTCCCGTCCGGATCAGCCATCAACACAATACAGCTCTCCTTTCATTCAGGAGATCCTGGATAGCCTTCCAGCGGTCGGTACTAAGATATCGATGCCTGAAAAATATACCGGGAAGACCGATCCCCTCGACTATCTTCAATACTTTCAGTCGATGATGAACATGCATTGCATCCCCAATGTCATTCAATGTAAGGCTTTCTGTACAGCCTTTCAAGAAGGAGCTTGGCGATGCTTCAACAGTTTACCCCCACGTTGCATCACTTGTTTTGAGGATTTTAAGCTTCTATTCTTCAACCAGTTTTCTACAAGTAAATGACCACAGAAGACTACCTTAGAAGTGATGCAGTTGACCTAAGGAAGGAATGAAAGTTTACGGGAGTTCATCACTCGGTTTAACAATGAAGCTGTTGAAGTCCCTGACCTTACCTGCTCGTCCATGTTGGCTGCCCTTATGAGCAACAAGAGGGATGAAGAGTTCAAGAAGTCATTAGCCCTTGATAAGCCCAAGTCTATTCAAGAGATAAGAAATCGGGCGGATAAATATATCTAGCTCGAGGAAGTGTTGAAAAACACAAAACTTAGGGGAGATGATCGCTGGCCAAGTAGCAGAACAGATGATTCACACAAGCGACAGAAGGATCAGTCTAGCTGGAGGAAGCCGACTGACCGAAAGGACCAACGACGAGAATCCTTCACCCCGCTCAACAGGCGGTATGCGGAAGTACTAGCGACCATGAGAGCAGAAGGGGAATCCCTCCAAGAACCTAATAAGTTGAAAACTCCCCTAAAAAAAAAGGATGCACCCTAATACTCTAAGAATCCTAACACTCTCTGTTCATAGACACAAAACCTACGACAAAGAACTGACTTAAGCATCGGAGGGGTGAGCCGGCGATCAACCCCCGGTGTGCCTTATTATTTTTGCAGGTATTTCCTAGTTGAAACCAATGGAGTTCATGGATCCAAACAACGGCGCCCAGCCTCATCAAAATCAGACTGAACCAGAGTATATTTTGTTAAGTGTATTTTTTTTGCAAATAAATACCTAAAGAATTTAAACTTCATGGTTGGTCGGTATTTCAAAAACTAGCCGATACTGACTGCTAGTATTTTGTATAATTTTTTGGCTAATATAATACCTTTCAACTGGTACTGACCGTTACAGTACAAAATCAATTATTTGCCTGTGAACCCTACTAAATCTTTTCTCTTTTTCTTTTCTTATGAAGATTGCTAATAGTCATTAAAATGCAAGGACGAATTTGAAAATGTAACATTGGAGATCAAAGGTACTATTTGTTACCTTTGTTAGAAATCACCAACAAATTTGTTCAACACTTGTAGAAAAAATTCCAGATCTAAGTAGAAAATTCTAGGAAAACTCTAGAATTGTAAAAAAAATGAAAAATCTGGAAAAATCGTGCAAGTGGGCAACTTGCAATTCTAGATTTCTCTAGCAGCAACTTTGCAAGTTGCAAAGTCGGTGGTGCTTGCCTATAAATAGGCAAGAGCACCATATGTTGTAGTAACCATAAGAAAGAGAGAGAAGTGAGTTGAGAGAGAAAGAAGTTGAGAGAGAGAAGTATAGGGTATGTGTAGTGTGTCTCCAAAGTCCTTCTTTGCCTCTTGTTTTGTACAAATCCTTTGGTATTTTGAGTCTTGTATTTGCGTCCGCTTATTAATAAAATTATCGTCTTTTTTTAACAGTTATATGTTGCAGATCACTATTTCTTACAAATCAGCCTCATATGACAACAATATAAATCTTTGGCATCAAAAGCATAGTCATGTCAACTATGATCTTATTAACAAGTTGAAGAAATTCGAAGCAAAGAAAGGATTCCCCACAATGAACAATAATGACAAGAAGATGTGTAGTGCATGCCAAATAGGTAAGCAGACAAGAGTGTCACACAATATCAAAGGTTCACAGCAGATTTCTTGGTGGATAACTTACCATTCTTTCGTTGATGAAGTTGCATTGTTAGGAGAGTTGTTTTCTATTGTTGTCATTATTTATGTCTTTATTGTTTAAATCACTTGAATTGTTTAATTCTTATCTTTATTTTCAAACGTTGTTGTGAAAACCCTCTATTTAGATTAGCACGAGGTGGTCATGCCATTGGGAGTAATTTATTTTTACAGGTTATAAGGACGAGGGATAGTATCAATGGTAGGGTGAGTCAGCTCTATAATACCTTGAATAAAACTATTGTCATTCCTTGGTGAAAATGATTAAGCTGAGGGCTTCGTAGACGTAGGTAAAATGTGACACATTGCGTTACTGGATCTTAAGTGTTGATTTGTTTATTTCATATTTAATTTTTCTGTTTTCGGTTGTACTAGAAAATTTACAGTTACTGAGGTAGTTACTTTATATTAAGCAACCACAGATATAGTTCAAAGCAACTGTGACTAAACTAGAATTTTTACGAAACTACATCCTTTTAGATTTTCAGAATTCGCTTTCATGTTTTTCTTTTCAAATTCCCAAACAAAGAGACAAAAAAGAAAGAGATATCAATAAGCTAAAAATCTCCAAAGCCATTCTACATTTTATCCTACTTTCTTTAGGCACTTGTCATACCTCAAAACCAGGTTCTACGTGTTATTCAAAAATCTTACAGCACTCCGCATCCAAACTAAAATTATTAATATATTGCTTATATCAATATGTTGGATCCTGAACAATTGGTAGTATTAGTAACAATTTAGTGAATGAGGCATGTTGTGGTATGTGATCAAGTTGTGTAATAGTTGATCCAATTATGAATGCAATCGGTGCGACTGTTAAAGTGCTCTGACCGCATTAGGATTAGGATTGTGTAGATTCGATCAAAATTGAATATGTCTGTTACTACATAATCTGTTGAAATATAATCGGAGCGAACATGGTATTTTCACATTGGTCAGTTTTTTGGCCCTATCAATGAGTGTAAGGTTTTGGCCTTGCTTAGCAATCAGCAGATTGCATTAGCTATTAACTGATTCTATCAACGATTAACTAACAGCAGATTAATATAATTGATTTGACCAATAGATAATATCAACCATTTATTTAAAGATGTTTGATAAAATTAGTTATTTAGTATTAGTCGTTTATGTATGAAATGACATATAAGGATACAACTTTAAAAAAACTATAAGAACATGAGTATTAGTTGTTTATATCTTAGTATTTCTTTGAATATTCTCATAAAAATTTAGATAGAGCAAAAAAAGTCAACACCATCCTTTTCTCAAATATATTCCGTGGAACCTTAAGAACACCGAAAATCCTCTCTATACAACTTCTCAATAATGAATGAGTTCGATTAAAATTTTTTAGAGATTCTCTTAAATTTGCAAAGGCCAACTGAAGAACTTAAGAAATCACAAAAATGCCATTAAAAAGAAGCTTGAGAATTGGTCTGGTCAAATCTCACGAAGAGTTTTTCCTCAAATGCAATACTAATAAGCTTAATATGAAATTGGGTATGTAAAAATGATATCGATTTAATTTATAATTTAAGAAAATATAAATTTTTGTTATTCTAATTTTTAAATTTTAAAATTGAAACTATAA
>JANPWT010000004.1:35241242-35254965 GCA_024678245.1 Erythroxylum densum
CAGTGGAAACCTTGGATGTTGATAGCATTGAAGCTATCGAACCAAGTAAATTGGTGCGTCTTTAATTTTATGCACTTTATAACATCTGTAAGATTTAACTTCTTTATCAATCTTTAAGGTTTAAAGCAATATTATAGCACAAATATCCTAACAAAAGGGTATACCCTTTACACTTCTTACACATAGGTATATGAAAAAGAGACAACATATAGATTAGTAAGAAAAGGAGCAAGCACACAGGTGTTCATACATTGAAAAAAGTTAATATATAAGCTGGGAAAAGTTGATGGAGGTTCTTGACGATCAGGAGGTCACAAACATGTCGTATTATATCTAACATAATGGATTATTGTATTGAACACTGGTTTGCAAATTTCCTTTAATTACGTTCCCGCCATAGTAGATACACACAAGTCCCCAACACTAAGATGAAGATATGACAAATATGTTGTCAGTGAGTTGTCCCAACTGAAAATTATGTATGATATCTGGTATGATACAAACAGGGGCATTTTATCGACATAGTCTCGTAGTCCTCTGCCATATATGGATGTTGAAGGGGCAAGTAAAGAAGAGGTGATTACGGGTTTCTACATGGAGATGAAACATAGGACAGTTCTTATTAATTAGCACATAAGGAAGTTTGATGGAAGTATTTAGCTTGTTTTCAATTGTGAGCTAGAGTTGAAGGATAGCCAAGGAGTGAGAGCTTTGTTCTAAACAATTTTGTGTCAGTCCACTTCGGGACATCTTCTTCACAAGAGATCCTTGGTGATTTTATTGTTGAGGGAGTGGATCGGGTAACCTTTCCAGTGGAGTATGACAGTAGAATTTGGATCATTTCCTGGATTACTTGCAATATCATCTTATCTCTCATTGTGAGCAAATGGTTGAGAAAATGAAAATGGGAGGAGCTTTTACTCAGTTGCTAAATGCTTCTTCCTTGAAAAAAAATAAGAATGTAGCCATCTTATCCACCATAAGTGTTTGTCAACGTTAAGGCCTCCTTCTTTCTTAGGAAGACATATGTCAATCCATCTACCTTTTACTGCACCTTTAAATCCATGTGAATGGGACCACAAAAATTCTTGAGTAATCTTTCGATAGTCTTAATAATACTTTAAGAAAGAAAAATATGAGAACTCTAGTATAAATGTAAAAAATTTAGCACAAATTGAATGAGTTGTAGTTTACCCCCGTAGGATAGCCTTTTATTTACCCATGAAGTGATTTTTCTTTGAATACATTCAAGGACGCACGGGAGGAGAGGGGTTGGGTGAACTTTGCTGATAATTAAGGCACTTGGTAGTCATTAGAAGTCCTAGATACAAAATTGGAGGGTTGGTGGAGTTCATATCAGTAGCTTTTACAATAAGAGGTTGGAGGTCTAAGGTAGCTTTGGAAAGAATAAAGAGGTTCTTATTAAGATTGATTTGCAACTTGGAATAACTTTTAAAGGTGTTTAGTGCCTTCATGGGAGTGTTAATAAAACTCATCTTAGCTCTACAAAAAAGAAGGAGATCATCAGTGAAGTAATCTTTTTACATTTGGAGTGATATCTAAAGTTTGGGTTAAGCTACACTTCTTGTTTGATGATGGAGCTAAGAATTTCCATATATAGGATGAAGATATAGGGGGATAGAGGATCCCTCTATTAAAGACCCATGGTTGCCTTAAAAAAATTTTATGGGACTACCACTTATGAGCACAACTAAAGAAGCAGAGGTAATACATTACTTTAACCAATTGATGAGGATAATCGAAAATCTAAAAGCTTGGAGCATGATTCATATGAATTCCCAGCTAATATTATCAAATGCTTTATAAAATTCAATTTTCATTATACAGTTGGAAGCATAATTGGGGCGAGAGTAGCCATTGAGAAGTTCTTGGGCAATAAGAATATTATCACCAATATTGCGATCCTTCATGTAAGCTCATTGGTTCTCACTAATCAAAGGAGAGAAAACCTTCTTCAATCTTGTAGCTAGTATCTTAGAAATGATCTTATATAGGAAGTTAATTGCTATAGGTCGAAAGTCTCCAAAAGTAAAAGGGTTGAGACATTTAGGGATCAAGTAGAGAAAAGTTTTATTGATTTCCTTCAGGAGTATCCCATTTGTGAAGAATTCCTAAACTGCCTGTTTCACAAAACCACCTGTGATATGCAATGATTTTTAGAAGAAGTATCCATTAAATTCATCAAGCTTGGGTGCCTTCGAACCATCCATCCTAAATACTACGCTCTCAATTTCATTGTCTTCAACAGGTTGAATTAGAAGATCCTAATCTAGTGGAGAAACTTGATTCAAATTAAGTGAACGAAGCTCAGGGAGGGAGACTATCGACTAGTTAGGCAATCCAAAAAGAGAAGCAAAGTAACTAGTAGTTTCTTCTTGAATGTCTTAAGAGTTCGAGAGTAGTAAACTTACTGTGGATTTGATAGAGTGGATTTTATTGAAATTTCTCCTTACTAGAATAGATTAAAGAAAAAACTAGGGTATTGATCACCATCTTTAAACTAGCTAACATTTACTCTTTATTGAAGCAAAGAATGGTGGTTGCTAACAACTTGAAGATAATTGCTAGTTGTAATCTTTTCCTTATCCATGAGATTCTGTTAAGTGGGGTTCAAGGCAAGCGTTGATTGTATAGCTTTAATATCTGATCTTCTCAAGTGGATAGTAGATAATGTGGAGCCTTATACAGACTTCAATCGTTTAAGCTCATGCTTGATGCATTTCAATTTCTGGACACAACAAAATTATTTAGTACCTACATAATGGAAGTCAACACCCATCTTGCAAGCGTCAGGAAAGCGAAGTTAATGTATAAGATAATTGTTAAATATGAAGGGAAAATGAGGATGAATTTTTTGAAACAAACTATCTACTATAATGGGAGAATGATATGAAAATAATGGATCTTTGAATTAACTAAGTATCATTAACCATTACACGATCTAGTTTTTTCCTTATGTGCCAAGATGATGTCTGTTTATTTGACCAAGTAAAGGTATTTCCAATGAATTTCAGATCATTCACGCCAATGTCCTGAGCACAATCTTTGAAATCATTTGAATGGTGTTTAAGATTGCAATGAATCTGAGCTTTTGAAGGGAAGAATATGAAATTAAAATCAACAAAAATCAACCATAGTTTAGTAATATAGCTGCTGAATGTTCTGAGATTGCTCCAAAGACTTCTTCTCTAAAATGAGTAGGAACTCGCGTAGATGAAGGAAATGTTTATATCAACATTCTCCTACAAAAATGTTAGATGGAGATGCATAGCTTGCTCATTTTAGTCCAATAATTCTACCTTGAGTTAGTCCTTTTTATAACAAAGGATTATCCTTTCAAAAGTATGATGTTGGTGATTGGAAAGTAGACTTCATTAGGCACCAAGGGTATGTAGCTTGCATAGGTTCTATAATTTTATTTTGGTTTCAAGAAGAGCAATTAGCAGAGGTTTTTCAAACAAAGTCTCTTAAAGTCAAAAGCTTAAAGGGGCTATTTATTCCACACATTCCATGTTATGATTGACATTAAAAGGAGGAAACTGTAGAGCTTTTACTTTTGCGTCGTTTTGATTATCTTCTCTCCACATTTTGGAAAGTCTATCCATTCACTGCATCTTTAGTGCAAGGATCCTTTGCTTGAGTATTAATAGTAGAGGTGGACTTAGGTGATTCATATTTGGTAAAAGATGTCAGGGTATCACTTAAAGTACTAGAAACATTATCAGGTATGTAGTTTATATCTTATGGTACTGCCTTGTTGTCAGGCTCTTGGATATCACTGTTGTTCGGAAAATGTTCCGTGGTGCAATATGTTATTATGTTTTGGCTTATGGCAATAGAAGATATTGGTTGACTATCTTTTAAGAGATCCATTCTCTAAACTGAGGTCAATTCAAGATGGGTGTCCTACTTGGAATTTTGCATCATAGCAAGGTTCACCTGCTCCACTAGAGCAACAGTTGAAGTGAAGTATTTGGGAATAATAGTTAGCTACCGTTCAGGATCTACCAATAATGAATTTCTTCCCCTAGCTTTCCATGCTTTCCTATGCAACCTGGAAGATGGTCTCCATTGATAGGATATGGCAATGATGTCCTCCCATGGGTTATTTCTTCTCCTAACCTCATTATAGGAATCACATTTGGTAGCTCCTTAGAAAGTTCAATGCTTACATAAATCCAGGCGTAACCAATTCTTCTTTTTATAGCAGTATGTTCATCCCTGCATAGTTGTTTGCCAATATGAATAACTAATGAGCTTAACCTCTGGGTGGTCCAATATTCTAAGGGAACATTGTGAAAGTTAATCTAGAGAGGAACATTTTGAATCTTGATAGTTTCAAACCGTAAGTTAGGTTGCCAAGTTTGTAAAAAGATAAGCTAGTTTTCAAGATGCCATGGACCATCTTCAAGGATTTTCTAAGCATCGAATATAGATAAAAAAGTGAAGAGTATGATGTTATCCTTAGTGAGTAAGACATCTGATAAACCCTTTGCTTTCTATGTTCTAGTGGCACAATGTTGTTTGAGAGGGAAGGCAGGTCTTTGATCAAAGAAAATATGATAACTGTTGATTCCCTGCTTTTAGCTCCCTTTTGGAGAGTCAAAATATCAGGTCACACCACAAGCTTTCCATCCAACTCTTGAGGTGGAGTAAAAGTGAGGATCTAGGATGGTTTATCACCAACCACTTGTTTTCATGTTTTCGGGGGAGGTTGCCTGGAAGGTGAAGAAGATAATGGTTTCTGGGAAGGTAGTGTCAAAAGTATAGATAGGGATGACTACTGGGATGAGTTCTTGGAAGATGAGGATGAAGATGGTTTGGTGGGAAGGGGCAATGGGGGAAAATCAAAGGGATGCAAGACATGATTGATTGACATATTGCTAAATAAAGGAGGGGGTAGGTTGTAGGAAGGGAGTCTGATAGATGCAATGTGAGGAAAACGGTAAGATGATGTTGGTGGGAAGAGGAAATTTAAATGGAAAAGACACGAATGTTTTTGGGAGGTCAAAAATAGGTCATAATAATGAAAAAAAACTGAAGGCAATCCAAAAGGATGGAGAAAAGGAGGATGTAAGGAACAACTTTTTACTCTTGGCTATATTTGCTCGATGTATTAACAAAATTTGCATAGTTTTTATTAATAATTAATATTAAATAATTAAATAATATATATTTAGTTGAGAGCAAATTAGATTATGAAAAAATAAAATTGAAAATACAAATCACTTTTTATAATTTTCGTAAGTTATGAAAATTGAAATAAAACAAAACAAAGAATTCAAATAAAATTTTTAAAAAATTAGCTTTTTTTCATTGTGTTTTAATGGTAATAATAAAACACTACATTCTTAAAAAGTTCAAACTCAAGAAAGTATACGGAAAGTGGGGTTGCCTCATTTTTCTATGTTTCAACCTAACTTAAGATTTAACTGGATCTTGGTTAAGCAGCACTTTTTAACAGTAAATCAGTATCTAATTATGACGCCTTATCCCTTTGCGCATAGTGAAAGTTTCCAAAATATCATCCAAACTGGCATTGACTTGGCCATTTCTAAAGGGCAGTCATGTCATACCCACTTCACACACTACAATAGACATGCTGAGTCAGCCCAATGTTGACTATTTTACTCAAAAAGCAACAACCCTTTTTACATTTTCCAAACCAAATTGGTTGTAAGTTGTAACTGTAAGTGTACTTTGACTTTGTCGAACGAAAACACAAGTTTAATCTCTTCTCATGTCTATTTTATATATACTTTATGGCTTTTATTATAATTTCAAAAAATTTGGAAGATGAATTATAAAAATTGAAAGTGCTGATCAATGGACGGTGAGATATGATTGAGATGCTTAGAAAACTACTGGTCTGTAAATGAATCCATTTTGTTTCAACTTTCTTTGCTTTAATTATCTCCCACTATCATCCTCACTCCCATTATCTCTCTCTCTCTCTCTTTCTCTCATCTATCTAAAATTATCTCCTTCTCGCCCTGTCTTTTATGGGATTAACCGACGCCGTTGATCATCTGACCGGCATTCCGTCCATCGGCTCCAATGATTGGCCATTTGGATTCTGGTAAAGCAAAGTTTCATCTCCGGCTTCTGTCTGAGATCCCTTTCTGTTGATTTGCTGATATACAGATCATAACAATTTCATCGTTTTCGCTGTGATGTTATTATCCAATGATCCATTGAAGCACACTGAATCCGGCAAACCTGTCACCGTCCTATCAACAATCCGTGATTGAGTTGTTTTTTTTTTATCGTAATTATTTGTTTTAGGGTTAGGGTTTGAGAAAATGTTCAAGAAGATCATGAAGCGTAAGCCCTCCAAATCGGAGGGCAACGAATACGGGTTCGGGCCGTCGGGTAGGAACTCCGGGTCGGGTCCCCCCTCAAATGTGGTGGTTAACCACGCGTCACGCACGGCTCCGACTACTCAGGGCGGTTCCGCAGCGGTAAAAGCTCCGCCACCAATGCAGGCGGTGGAGCCGCTCCCTATGTTCCGCGACGTGCCGGCTTCGGAGCGCCAAAACCTGTTTCTCCGAAAGCTCCAGATTTGTTGCTTCCAATTCGATTTCAGCGACACGTTGAAGTCCGCTCGGGAGAAGGAAATCAAGAGACAGACACTTCTAGAGCTCGTGGATTTCATCCAGTCCGGGTCGGGTAAGATATCGGAGGTTTGTCAGGAGGAGATGATTAGGATGGTCGCCGTCAACATTTTCCGATGCCTGCCTCCGGCGCCTCACGAGAACACCGGCCAGGAAGCGGCCGATCCAGAAGAGGATGAGCCGACCTTGGAGCCATCATGGCCTCATTTGCAGCTTGTGTACGAGCTTTTGTTGAGATACGTCGTTTCGTCTGATACGGACGCGAAGGTCGCGAAGAGGTATATTGATCATTCCTTTGTTTTGAAGCTGTTGGATTTGTTTGATACGGAGGACCCGAGAGAGAGGGAGTTTTTGAAGACAGTTCTTCATAGGATTTACGGGAAATTTATGGTTCATCGGCCTTTTATAAGGAAGGCGATTAATAATATATTCTATGGGTTTATATATGAGACTCAGAGACATAGTGGGATTGGAGAATTGTTGGAGATTTTAGGGAGTATTATAAATGGATTTGCTTTGCCAATGAAAGAAGAGCATAAGTTGTTCCTTGTACGAGCATTGATTCCTCTGCATAAACCAAAGCAGGTTTCATTGTATCATCAGCAACTGTCTTATTGTATTGTTCAGTTTGTTGAAAAGGATTATAAGCTGGCGGATACAGTTATAAGGGGGTTGTTGAAATTCTGGCCGGTGACTAATTGCCAGAAGGAAGTTCTCTTCCTTGGAGAACTTGAGGAAGTGCTTGAGGCCACGCAGTCTGCTGAGTTTCAACGCTGCATGGTTCTGCTTTTCAGGCAAATTGCTCGCTGCCTTACTAGCTCCCATTTTCAGGTTTTAGAATATTGCCAAACTTATTACAAGAAAAGAAATGTTAGCATACTTTATTTCTTGGAGTATTTGGATTTCGTACGTTATGACGTGGTTAATTAAGGTAGAATACAGCCAGATAAATTGAAAACGCTAATTATGAAAAACTGCAAGTGAAATAACTTGTAATTCAACTTAGACAAATGGTTTTTGATGATTAGCCTATTGTCTACGATTTACAAGTTATCGTTTCCACTGTAGAATTCAATATTTGTCGGCCTTTATATATTGAGTTGTCCTGAAAATAATGTCTGCGCACATGATTGGTGCATTTAACTGCAGTAATTGCTATTTGTTTCATGCACCAATTTGCTGTTTTTTCAGTTACCTTCTATTAGAGAAAAGAAATTATTGCCTTTTTTATGTTCTGTAAATGATGGGTGTCATTGTTGAATGTTTGCGATGCTTTCATACTGCCTATAAATGTAGTACTGCTTCATTAATGAGGTTTAATGTAAGTGTCGATGTGAGTGTGCCTTAATTTCATCTTTGCTTGTTCTATGTTGGTGATTCAGCTTGTAAATTATGTTTCAATAGTTTATAGGCGCCACATTTCATTTATGGTAATACTGATATGGCTTGTTATAGAATTACAGAAACTGTATTGCTAAATGCAAAATATGCTCATCCGTTAACCCATTCTGATGTCGCATTATTCAACTTGTCTGAGGTTGGAACAGTTTGTCTTGGCCATGTGCTTCTATTATGGAAATGTTTCTTGTGCATTAATTTATTCAATCCTTGAGGATTTTATGGAGCATTTAAATGTGATGTTATTTGGAAGCAAGTCATAGTAACTGAAGCCTTATTATTTGCCTTCTTCTGTCCTCTAAAATGAAAGCTTGTTATTGCATAATTCTTTATTTCATTTTTTCTTCTGAAAATCATGGCTCGTTGATGTCCATCAACTGATTTCAACTGATATTTCAGCTCCACTTAACCTTTTCTTCTTTGGTTGGCTTAAACTTTTTTCATGAAGATCTTGACTTCAGCAGATTGCAGCATGATCCATTTATTTGAAGACTTGATTTTTATGATTCTTTCTGAACTGAATTCTATTTCAACGAACTTGGTTTTAAATTTTTATTCTCTTGGTGTTTTTGCTTATTAACGTGCACATAGAAGTTTTTACATGACCATTTGGCATGGGCTGTGGAAATTGCTATACCTTTTTTATTTCCTCTTTTTGAAATGTTCCCTGCTCATATAGAAATTCCTGCTTGGGATCTCAATCCTATACATCAGTAAAGGTATGCATTATCTCCACCCCTATACTGGCAAACAATTCAATTCATCATTACTTCCAAGATTCTACCCTTGTGACCATTAAATATAGCGATCTCGTTGGCTCTAGTTTTTATTTCAGAAACTACAGTATTTGCAGCATGATCGGTGCATTAATTTCCAAAAAAAGACCCCTTATGGCCATTAAGTACGATAGTGAACTCATCGGCCCTAGTAATTTCAAAAACAACAGTATTTTCTACATGAGCGGTGCATTTTGGTGCCTTAATTTCCGGAAAAATACCCTTATGGCCATTAAGTAGGATAGCAAACTCATTGACTGTCTTAATTTCAGAAACTACAGTATTTTCTACATGATCGGTGCAGTTTGGTGCCTTAATTTCCAGAAAATACCCTTATGGCCATTATGTAGGCTAGCAAACTCATTGACTGTAGTAATTTCAGAAACTGCAGTATTGCAACATGATTGGTGCATTTTGGTGCCTTAATTTCCAGGAAGTACCCTTATGGCCATTAAGTAGGATAGTGAACTCATTGCCTCTAGTAATTTCAGAAACTACAGTATGTGCTACGTGACCTGTGCATTTTGGAGCCTTAAATTTCCAGAAAATACCCTTACGTCCATTAAGTAGGATAGCAAACTAATTGACTGTAGTAATTTCAGAGCCTACAGTATTGCAACATGATTTTACATTTTGGTGCCTTAATTTCCAGAAATAAAGAACATCATTTATGTAATCCTTGATAAGCTATTCCTAGTTGTATTTTCGGTGAAGGGAATTGGACCTCTAATAAGTAATAAGATTAAGATACAATTATTTAGTATTTATTTTTCTTGTTCTTCTTCAAACTGTTTTCCTTGATGCATTTTCCTATGAATTGTTAGCCAGATCTTTCATGCTTCTTCATTAGCAAATCATATATTAGGACATGCCTTAAAGCATTGGATGCCACGTTGTGCCATAATGCTGAAACAATTCATTTGGAGCTCCCATGAGTTAGGGCGGTGGAGAAAATAAAAATCCGGTGCAATATTTCCTTCATGCTACATTATTTTCAATAAGTGGAGGGTATTTATGATTTGGGAATTAATTTACTAATTCCCCTTCTTTCTTATCTGAAAATATATTTTCACACGTGGTAGTTTTTGTTGAAGTAATTGTTATAAAGGAGTTCCTATTTTCTGTTGACTGTTGATGGGGAATTTTGTTGAGATACCATTCTTTCTATATTTCTTCAGTCCCTTCCAAGAAGCTATAGCTGCAGACATGGAATCAACAATAGTGCTACTCAATCTTGTTGCATATTACTGCGAACATATGATGCTACTGTTATTATTGTTTCTGAATATTTTCTGACATCAAATTCCATTGGCAGGTTGCAGAGCGAGCGCTATTTTTGTGGAATAATGAACACATAGTTGGCTTAATTGCTCAGAATCGTGGTGTCATATTGCCAATTATATTTGAGGCACTGCAGAAGAATATTGAGACTCACTGGAATCAGGCAGTTCACGGGCTGACTGTCAATGTTCGAAAAATGTTTGTGGAGATGGATGCGGAGTTGTTTGAAGAGTGTGAGAGGCAGTACGCAGAGAAAGAGGCCAACGCTAGAGAATTGGAAGAGCAGCGAGAGATGACATGGAAGAAACTGGCAGATGTTGCAGTAGAGAGAGGGGGTGAGGATATGATTACCGTTTAACCCATTTCTGATGGTCGGATTGGATGGCTCATGGTAACGGAAACGAAAAAAGAAAAACGGAGAAATGCTCATCCTCGTTTTGGTAACTATTCTTTTCTAATTTTGTCTTTTTTATTTTTATAATCCCAATCAAATCATTAAAGAAATCAAGAATAGCAGCCATAAATGTAATTTGAATAGAAAAAACAAATGTATGTGATTTGTAGGCAAATATGCTGCACATGAATAATGATTTGTGAGAATCTCATATTTTTTTTTCTTGTTCTTATAATGTTCCTTCTATTTAAAAAAGGGAAGAGCAAATGATTGGAAAAATGGGTTACATTGAGCATAACTTGATATTTATCTTCATGTACCTTTTTATCAGATGTCAAACTAGTCCACAACGTTCTCATGGAAAGTGGCAAAGGACCAATGGATCTCTGCAAACTTTCCATAATAATTTCTAGATCGTATGGTATGGTTTTGTGAAGCAAGCAACGCTATCATTTTATCATTATCCTTTTATTCTGCCTTAGTTACTGGTCTCTTTCAGTATCATGTATTTTTATTTTAAATTCTAATATAAACATTTCAGAAACGGAGATTAATCTACAATTCGTAAATATGTTAATTAAAATTTAAAACTAACAAAAAACCTGGGAATTTGGGCTTAAGATCTCTTGTGTCAGTTGTCTTGTGCCCTTTTTGTCACAAACCATCTAAATCTAAATGATATGAATAGTTGGGATGATTTGTGGCGCAGAAGACACAGGACAAGTGACACAGGAGATCTGATCCCGTGAATTTGGACAAGAGGCCAAGTGGCATAATTGCAAATTGTCATTTACGCCTCATCTGACCCGACCCGACCCGATCCTTCCCACTTTCACTTCTGGTAAATACCAAATTGTATTATATTATCTAATCGAGTCAAACTTTCCCCTAATGTTATATTGTACCATTCTTTAATATTACGAAAATTAAGTTAATATTAAATTGATTTCTTGGACTCAATTGAAAATATTAAACAAGTATTGGGACTGGTGAATGTTATTTGAAAAATCACACAGGTACCTTGTGAAATTTCATATTTTACATTTAGGTCTTCGTCTTCGTCTTGATAAGGACAATTGCAAGGATTAGATAAGCGATAAGAGTAGAAAGCTTCCGACTTAACTCTGTGGACTGATTAATGTCGACTAGGAAGGGAGGAGCAGCGATTCTTCAAAAGGACGCTCCATGGCGCGCAACCTCTTCCAAACCCATACCTAAAGTCCACCACTCCCCTCTTCTCCGAGTCTCTCAATCTCCTTATTCCAATTATGCTCTCTTCGTTATGAAGGTAATTAAGTAACCCCTATTAACATTTCCTTTTCCTCTGGGTTTAATTTATTATTATCATGACTTTGGTTTGGAATTGGTGTGTGCAGCATCCTAATCCTGTAGGAAATGGGTTGGCGGTGGATGCTGTTTTGGAAGCTGCTGGTCCTGATTGTATTGTTCCAGGACAAATCAAACCTATTCGCATCGTTGGCGTCAAAGTCTATATATTTCTTTTATGTTAGAGTTTTTGTTGTTATCGGTTGCATTTTTATTGTTCGCTGAGGTTTTTGGTTGGGCAGGTTTGGCCTATTGATGTTAACCTGAAATTTCTGGAGCCCGTAGGACGAGAACTTAAGCTGCTTGGAAAGGTAACCGTTCATTTATTGTGCTTCTGTGCAAATATATAATTACTAATAGCTACCATATTGAAGTGGATCAAAAGGGTGTTCTTGTATGTAATTACTTAAATGAATGACTGCTTAGCTTGTGGTTTATGTGGTCGACTAAAATTTTATTGGCGTGGAAGGTTGACAGAAGATGTTTTGTGGTAGAAAAATGGATATCCAATGTCTGTTTCAGTATTTAATCTATAATAATTTCAGTTGGATAAGTTGAAAATTTGAACAGAAAAGAAAGCGCCTTCAAATGGGTGAAGATAATCTTGGTTATCGTTGTAATTACCAGTTTTAAGCATTACATTAAGTGTGGCTAACAGGGCCCTCATTGTGCTTCAATGATGTAATTCTGCGGCTCCTGCCTTTCCAACTAATGCATGTGTTTGTTGTTTTCTAATTTTGTGGTTATGTATATCTATGTATCTGCTTTTGTATATGGCTATATTTACAAAAGCTTTCAGTCAGAGTGAACAAGAAAATAGTGATGTTTTTAAGGAATGGTTCATCCCTAGAAAAACCCTAGTGGAAAACAATGATCATTTGCACCGTCTTTTGACGTTTGAGAGGAAACTTAACATATGTTGGGCAAGCCTGGCTGTCCTAATTTGATTTTTGCAACATTTGAAGTCACTTTGTATACTATTGCCAAATGCTTTTGAGCATGCTGACTTTGTAAGAACAAACTCATATGACATCTTTCAGTTTCTGGCCTCACGATTTTTATTGAATTTTCTTCCCTCTGCAGTTTATGGATGATGCTGTCAACTTGATGAACAAATCATTTATAGATCGCTAGCAGATTAAGGACTTATTGGTTGTTGCCAGCAATTCCTGTTTTGAGACTGAAGAATTGAAGGCAATCAAACAGACTACTCTACATTATATATACTATAATGTTGTCCTTTGATGTATTTTTTGTTCTGATGATTAGTATCAATGTCACAAACAGGGAGGCGATTGTTAGATAGTAACAATAGAGGTTTCTGTTTTTTCTCTGTTTATTGAGCTACAGATTATCTTCTGAATCTGTGACAGAGACATGGACTCATTCTTTGATGATTGCCCTTAAATCGCTTATGTACATCTCGCGTGATTATGCCCTCTTCAATTCATTATTTTACTGGTTACAGTCTTAGTATAACACGAGAAAGGAAAATAATGAATGGATGGTGAACAAAGTGGGGAATAAATTTCTTGAATAGAAAGTATACAGCCATATATAGGCTATTACAAGTAGAAGTTTAATTCTGGAAAGTTATTTAGATCTATCTAATCTAATCTAATCCATTAAATTAAGGGATTTCAAATTTATTTTATATTAACATTATACAATCTATTTATATCTCAATATAATTTAGTTATAGTTGTATAGTATCTTAAGAGAAGTATTAGTGTTTGTTTGGATGAGCTTATTTCAGTAAAATTTTTGTTAGTAGAATTTTTTTTAATAGAGTTTTTTTAAGAAGTCAGTTCACTGTTTGGCTGTCATTTAAAAAAGAGCTTTTTTTGAAAAAGCTTCATACAATAGATTGTTTGACAACATAAAGATAAAAAGTACTTTTAATTTAATTATAT
>JANPWT010000004.1:35267838-35279956 GCA_024678245.1 Erythroxylum densum
TGACCAAATTGTTTGCAAGCCTTGCATGGAACATGTGGTCTAAACCAACAAAAATCTTCTGTATGATTTGTCTTTTGACAGTGAGGACAGGGAGGAAACTTGTCCTTTTTGAACCTTCCTCTATTATTTTGTTCACTCTTCTCCTTTCTCTTTCTGTTATGTAAATATTTTTTATGGCCAGATGACTTAAAATTTTTGTGTAGCTGCATATGCTCCTTCATTTTGACTCTCCTCCTCCCAAAATGCTTTCCTTTGTTCCATAGCTGGCAATGCAATTGCAAGTTATGTTACAGTGATTTTTTCCATGTACCAATTGTCTTCCAAAGAGGAAATTTTAGATTCAAACCTCTTAGGAAGTGTTACTATGACCTTCTCCATAATTCTCTTCTTTTCAACTTATCCCCCCAGCAGCCTTACCTCATTGATAGTCTTCATAATTCTGTCAACATAATCCTTGATCTTATCGAATTCCTTCATGTGATGCATCTCAAATTCTTTCCTCAAATTGAGTATTTGCATCTTCCTTGTTTTGTCACTGCCTTAAAACTCTTGCTTCAATCTTTCCCAAGCTTCTGTGGCAGATTCACAGTCCATGATTCTTGTAAAAATCCCTTCATCCACAACTGAATGAATGCATAAAAGAGCACGAAATTTCTTGGCAGTTTCTTCAACATGATGCTTGATTTGGTTTACTATGGGATTGGTGGGAAGAGGATTTACTTCCTTACGATCAGCATAATCCAAAAGATCAAATGATTTTAGGTATGTCTTCATCTTCACAGCCCTAATTTGGTAGTTTTGGCCATTAAAAATTGGAGGTGTCGTGTTTGAAAGTGTGGAAGTCATTGGTTAAGAGTTTTTAGAAAGCTGATCAAAGTGAGTGAGGTAAATAAGTTTCTGGTTATTTTGAATCACAAATCCCTTACAAGATCAAGAATGCTTTGATACCATGTAAAAAAATGCAAAGGATATTATATTGAACTTGTATATTCGAAAGTGAATGAGAAGTGGAGCAAAAGAGACTACTTCTTTCATTGCATTCTGGAAATATATAGCTTGAGTGTGCAGATTACATAGACTTGAAATTCAAAAATATACAATGATTGTTGAAGTGGACTGAACATACTGATTTATCAACTAATACAAGTAATCCATACCTACTACATTACAACACAACTCAAACTTTACAACAATACTAAATCAAGTTACACTCTAACATATAGCTTGCTTAAGTTGAGATATGAAGCAAAGATGATGATTTTCAGTTGAATCTTCCCTAACAAGGTGTAATAAAGTAGGCAACTTCAATCTTTCTTTTAAAGAAATTATATCACTATAAATGAATACAATACTATTCTCGTGACTGCCTATTTTCTTCAATTGATTGATCTGAAAAAAAGAAGAGAGAAACAGAAAGAAAAGATCTAGATAAAGATACAGATTGGTTTCCAAAACACTTTCTCAATCCATATGGTTGTCCAGGGATTAAAGAATCATATCTTTTCTTTCTTTTTCTCTTTATTGGAACTGAATAAAGACGGCTTACAGGATGGTTTAGTATATGCGGAGACAAAAGCAAATCTCTGAACTGCATCAGTGCTGTAGTTGTAGACTGGTCGTACATGTGATGGACAACCTTTGAAGGTAATGCCAAAACTGGTGATGCACAAAGTCATTAGAACTCTATCCACCCCGTGATTATCATTTTAATTCCCTCTAAATTTTCTCCTAAATAAATGAAAAATAAGAGCCCGGTTTCATGTAAGCCAATGGTGGAGTAGCCACAAACTAGTGTAGTCCACGTACTTTGCCATGTAAAAATTTCTGGTCACCCTTTCAGCTCAACCTTTATCCTCTTTAATGTTTCTCATATTATAAGAACAAACTGAAGCTTCTCTCAAGTACTCACCGACGCCAATGGCTTATCAAGCAGCCATGCAAACCGACAATTTGCGCAAAGGACCTTGGCTTGAAGAAGAGGATGAGAGATTAGCAACTTTTGTGAAATTTTTGGGGGAGCGAAAATGGGATAACATTGCCAGAGCTTCTGGTATGATTTTTCAAGGTTAAGATAGATTATTCATTATTTCTCTTCCTGACCCTCTTATAATATTGAAGTTTTATGTACTTTCAGGTCTTAAGAGGAGTGGCAAGAGTTGCAGATTAAGATGGCTGAACTACCTTCGTCCCAACCTTAAGCGCGGCCATTTAAGTGCTGAAGAAGAGCAAATGATTATACAACTTCATGATCAGTGGGGTAACAAGTAATGTACCTTTCTCTAGGTACCCATATTATTTCTAGCAACTACTGGAGTTGAAGTTTTCCACTGATTGTAATCTTTTGTATAGGTGGTCGAGGATTGCTCGAAGGTTGCCAGGAAGAACTGATAATGAGATCAAGAACTACTGGAGGACGCATTTGAGAAAGAAACTTCAAGCTCAAGAAGAAGGTGCAATATATTAGCCAACAACTTACTACTTACCATGATGTAAATTAGATTGCTGTTTCTAGTTCAATCAAAATTATTTCAACTTATTAAATAACTGTTATATGGGCATACAGGAAACCTTTTGTGCAACTCAAGCAATGCCAAAAATGGTTTCTTGAATCAAAAAGGTGATGCAAATACCTGGAAATATGACATTGAAGACTATAGACTGGTTCAGGATACTAATGGAACCACAGAGTCATTCTTGGACCAGTACGTACTATCAAGCTTTACATACTTAGATTCCCCGTATGAGACCAGGTTGTATGATTGGATGTCAGACTGGTCCTTTGATCAAACAGAAAAGAAAGCTCACAGGGATTGTAATGGATTGGACTCGTGCTTCTGTTATTCGTTGTGGAACTCTCAAGATTGTGAGAATGGCATATTGGATTGTCTAGGCCCTCTCTGGATTTATGAATAAGATAGACTTGACCTTTGACAGTTCAAGATGTAAATATTGGAGAAGTTCAAATTGTAAAATGCCATTTTTCTAGCTTTTAATCTGTGACCTTTCCAACATAATACGAAACCAAACTTTCAGTTAACTTCTCCATTAGATGTGCGCACAGTTCTTCGTTTCGTTGTTCATTAGAATACACAAGGGCCTATAACTCCTTGAATGTTCTAACGACACTGAGCAGTGACAACTAAATGGATGACTAACCATTATTGCTTCGCAAAGCTGTACTCGTATATACAATAGATTAAGTCATCTGAATTATCTCAGACATTCTTCCTCTGTCTTCCCGGAACTAATTGGAAGTATGCGGTCATTTATTAAATTTAGCTCTTCAGGACACAGGATCCTGGACTGTAAGACCGAAGTCCACCAAATCCCTGATTTTGCTAATTGTGTTAAGAAACTTATTTAGATTTAACGGTTAGCAGATGAATTCTTGGAGCGACTAAAAGTCTGAAGTTTAATTGAAAAGTCTGTAAGTCAACGATCGAATCATGTGTAGAGTCATAACATTTGATCGGGAAATTTGTGTTTGTTAAATTCTCTAGATCCAATGAATGCTAGTTTCATTCAACATTTGTTCCCCACTAATCTGATTGCATAGAAGCATCTGCTGCAATAATTCAGATTGTATCTTTATGATATGATACGAAATTTGAAAACAACCGCTCTACTGATTAGTGGTAAGGTTGCATATTATTAGACTTCTCTAAATCTCGAGTTTCAGTAAGATTTGTAATGAGAATTGTTGTTGATAAGATAGAAAACCAAGTTTTAGTGAATGTTATTGACTTTCTGACTTCTGAGCCAAGAGATGACAACTTCCTCAGTATACTGTGAAGATAAAACACTGAACCAATGGATCAATAGTCAACAAGTTGGGAAAGCCAGCAATTTTATCAGTTTGCGTATAGTCTTGGATGGGCTAAAGAGTTGGTCATTAGTGACAACAATACAAAGAGATAACATTTATAAACAGACGACTATACTGCGGTCTATGTAAGCAAAACAATCTTATGTACATGAACTGAACATTAAGCTCCTTACTTGACATCACTTTCTATTAACGGAAAACATACATTATTATCTTCCTTTTCCATTTTCTGGCAAGACGACCAAAACCTACCACGAATTGCATCAGCTTCTTCGTATCTGCCAAATTTATATACTACCAATAATTCATAAACAGCTGATACTTAAAACGGATATAAAGTTGAAAAGCTATAAGAGAGATCTCTAGTCTCTTAATCAAGTTGTACCAATTAATTAGCTTTTGAACTATATGGGAAGTGGGAACATCATCTTCTATCCAACATTATCTCAGAATTATATATAGCTTCTATTTATTCTCAATTGAACAAACATTTTCTACGAAATCCACAGCTTGCAGACAACTTTTCAACCCCTTTTGTTAATGTCTCGATCTCAATATTAGATAATGTGGTATTTAAGATATAACCATTAATAAATTGTTTCTAAATGATACCTTTTGGGCTTCTATTCTCTGCTGCCCTCTTCCTCTTCTTGCCTCTCCCTTATATCTACCAAGTTGTCTCTTTTTGCAATAAACAAACAATACCTATTTACCAAAAGCAAAAAAAAAGCATAAAAGAACTGATTTCCATGTAAAGATGGCTCTCGATAGAAGTTGTAATGCACCATAATTTGTAATTGAAGATATAAAAACGATAGCATCTGGATAACGTTAGAGTTTCCCACTAGGAGATTTTGTAATAATATCACCCATGCTTGGCTAGATCTTAGCCTAAAGGACACTAAAAAAGAAGTACCAAATCTTCTCAAGTTCCTGGATATTACTGTACCTAAGAATCCAGGAGAGGCAATTCGCTTCAGTTGCTCACTAATGTCATCATGCAAGCCTCAGAAAAACAAATGGTGGGGGAGGGCGAGGGGGAAAGAAAGAAGATGCCCGACAAGTGTATATCCGATGGAAAAATTTGCCAAAAAATGTTTATGGTACAGGTTTTGAGCAGAAGGTGAAGTCATTACATGATAGAACAATAATTAAGAGGTGACTGTTAAATAATAATAGAAATAAGAATTAATATGAGTTGATTGAGGAGAAATGATTATTATTATTATTAACATTAAAGTGGTTGGTCTATTAAAAATTTTGAAAAATAAAAATCTGTTAAAATTTTCTTTTACATCAAATTTTAATATATTCTAATTAATTATATTTAATTAATTACATAATTTTGCTAAAAAAGAAAAAATAATTCGTTTGATGATTTTTAATTTTAGCATATTTTAATTAATTATATTTTTTTTTTAAAAAAAAATCTATCACGAGCGTGTGAAGCTTGCACGTTGCACATGAATGAAAGTCATTCCTCTTATATTTGGGGAGTATGAAGTATTGTCTTGTTGTCCCAAAAGAGGATATGAAAACATTAATCATTTAATGATAGTATATAACCAACCTACTGTTTTTCATTCCTTAACCATTCATATCTTCCCAAACCCATTAATTAAACCTCCTGTTCTTCATTCCTTAACCATTCATATCTTCCCAAACTCATTAATCAAACCTACTATTTTTCATTCCTTGACCATTCATATCTTCCCAATCTCATTAACCAAACACCTCTTGACCTACATTTTTCTAGGTATAGCGTAAGGATCTGGTCAATAACAAAAAGACAAGTGTGAGAGTACAAACAAAAAACAAAAACAGTAAGCATAAAGACAATTGGCAATGAAGAACTATTCTTTGAGTGGTCGTCTGAGTACTTATCATCAGAGCCTCATCCACTTCCTCCACCATTGGCTCCAGTGCTCCACATTCCTAGGTGGTTGTTCCTACATATTCACACATATTGGACTAAGGTCACTCATTCAATATGGTTGTATGTTTCTATGGTAGTCTCCCAACTTATCAGTTAGATTTAGAACAACACAGTCTGATATAATGCAATTAAATTTACAGAAAATAATTAAAGATGGAGTTGCTGACTGTGTTTTAAAGAATTTTTTATTTGTTTTCTAATTATTTGCTATCTTATGGTACGTAGAATGTTTTTTTAGTTTCTAATTTTTAGTAATAAATGGATCTGTCAGATGATAATGAGCAATTATTTTGAGAATTTCAATTTTGACGTTTGTATGTTTAAGGATGTGTTAATTCAATTTCATCCCATCCTATCAACGACTAGTTTATGCAAATGAATTACAACTAATAAGAGAAAATAATGCTCAAGATATCTTCCAGAATTTTAAATATTTTTCTAACAAAATAAAATTCAAAAACTAAATAAAAATTGATTGTATTGTGTTATGTTTTTATGCTTAACGATGTCTTAATACATTAGGTTAGAAAATAGTAAACACTAAAGTTTCTTTATTTTTTGGAAGAAAAATTCAATTTCATATCATCCTGTCAATAACTAATTTAGCAAATGAATTACAACTAAAAAGAGAAAATAAAATTTTAAAGATTTATCTAACAAAATAAAATTTAAAAATAAATAAAAATTAATTGCCTGAATCAAATCAAATAAAATTCAACCAAATAAAATTTAAAAACCAAATAAAATTAATTGACTAAATCAAAATCAAATAAAAATTCATCCACTTCAAATCTTGTAGATTATAAAATTTGATCAGATTTTTTTTTACTAACACATTTTACAGTAATCTCAGCAAACGTAGTACTTGCTATCACTCTTCCTTGTTATTCTTATCGTAAATTCTAATTTTTTTCTCTCAATATTTCAAATCTTCATTTTGACAATCCCTTTGAAACGTTAGTCATGTCATTGAAAACAAAATTTTTAGAAATTGATATGCCAACTTGATTATCAATAAATGTTGTTGTTGCAACCTGTTTGAGTCATTTACAATTATGTTATCAATTTTCTCAACCATAAGGCTTGATTAATTGGGTAGTTGCTACAAGATACTTAGCTTTAGCAGTTAACTGTGCCATAACCTCTTGCTTCTTTGAACTCTAGCTAAAACAACATGATCTAAGACTAACCCTTTGTATTTCTTATATCATCATATAAATCTGCCCAAGCAACTTTTCTTTCTTCTCAAACTTCAAACCATACAATAAGATTCCTTTAATGTACATGAGAACCCTTTTTGTAGCTTTATAAAGCAACCCACTAGCATAATACATGTATTTAGATAACAACCTTACAAGAAACATTATATTTGGTCTTGTTGCCATCAAGTACATTAGACATCCTATAATGCTTCCGTAAGATCCCTTATCTACCTTCTTAGCACAATACATTAGACATCCTATAATGCTTCTGTAAGATCCCTTATCTACCTTCTCAGCATAATCTCCTCTGTTGAATTTTTCATTTTGAGAAAGAGGAGTACAAACTTAATTATGATCCTCTATATTGAATTTCTTCGACAACCCTTAATGTATTATAGTTTTCCAATAATAAATCCATACTCAATTTGCAGAATCTCTGTACCTAAAAAAATTCATTTATCCTAAATCAATCATTTCGAATGTTTGCCTTGTTTGAGCTTTAAATTTCTTAATTAGGTTTGCATTGCCCCCTCTCACAAGTAAGTCATTAACAAATAGTGAAATAATGACCATATCATCATTAATAAGCTTGATATATAAAGTTGATTTACTTATGTTTTTGTTAAACCCCATTTTTTAATATCTTCATCAAACTAATTGTACTAGGCTCTTGGAGCCTATTTTAAGTCATATGATTCCTTTTTAGGTAAGTATACCTTGCTTGAATATTTTACAAATTTTTTTAGGTTGTTCAATAAAGATTTCTTCCTCTAAGTAGCCATTTAGAAAAGTTGACTTTACGTTAAGTTGATAAAATTTTCACTATCTTTATGCTGCAAATGCTAAGAGAAATTTGATAGTGTCTAGCCTCACCACAAGTGCAAAAGTTTATGAAAAGTCTACACTAAATAATTGAGGATATCCCTTCACAATTCACCTTGCCTTCTCCCTGTTCACAAAACCATTAACATTCAGTTTAGTTCTATAAGCCCACTTTAAACCGATGGTCTTCTTATGTTGTGGCCTATCTACAAGTTACCAAGTTTGGATTTTTTATTAATCATAACAGTGTCCTCCTCCATTGTAGCAATCCATTTTGGATCTTTAATAGCATCAACATATTCTATAGGTTTAAGTGTTTCCATATTAAAACTTTGATAAATCTTAGCAGGTGACCTTATACGTCTTATATAAATATCATGAATGATGTCATCTTCATACAAGTCTACTTTATCTTCTCTTACATTGAAATATTTAAGTTCCTCTTTATTCCAATTCCATCTTGCAACTTCATCAAACTTTACATCTCTATATACTATCACCTTTCCTGTTGAAGGCTGAAAGATTTTGTAACCTTTGGTAACATTACTATAGCACCATATTCAAATTTTGGATCCATGTTCTCTCATTTGACATCTAGAACATAAATGAAAAATATGCAACCAAATATCTTAAAATTTATAATAGAAGGCTTAAAACAATACCAACCTTAAAAGATGTTTTTCCTTTTAAAAACTTAGTTGGTAACTTGTTTAATAAAAATACAGTAGTATTAATAGCAAAATCAAGCCATATCCTTTTCAAATACTTGCTATCATTTCAAACAGTTGGCATGTCCTTTTCAACATTAATATCGAGCCATATCCATAAATATTATATCTTTCTCTCACTATCCTCATTTTATTAAGGAGTGTAGGTTACAATGAGTTGATGTTCAATCCCTGCATCCTGATAAAACTTAACAAATTCATCAAAAAAATATTTTGTACCATATCATATCAAATTAATTTAATTATAGAGTCACTTTGATTTCAATCTATGCTTTAAATATTCAAAAAATCAAGTTAATAATACAATTTTTTGTTAAATTACTCATAATGGACCAATAAAGAAAAAAGCCTATAAAAGTATAAGTTTGATCATTTTGAAATATTATCTTTATCATCTACATAGAGATTTGATGACATTTTAGGCTTACTAAGTGTCCAGTAAACCTTGAGTTTACTGCTTCTTTAGTGTTGGTTATGCTCTAAGGTTGGGGTCGTGATAAAGTTCGTTTCAGAGTTTTAGGTTTAAATTTGAGTTGCTAGGTTGATTAGAATAGAGTCAAATTTTTCTTTGAACTACTGAGATATTAGGATCATGTTTGTTTTAAATTGTTGCCTTTACTTCCATCCTTTCGTAGTACTACTATAATCTTCTCACTGGTATCAAGTCTCGAACTAGAATGACATATATATATTCACTTTGTTGATTTTTCAGTTCAGGTGGTTGCATTGGACTGGTTTGTCTAGGTTATTTAGCCAGTTATGAGCACTTTATGTTGGGAGGATTTTGAACAGAGATCCATGAGACGATTTTGTCTACCACCACAGACAGATGCTTATAGGTGACAGTTGTTACACCTTAGGAGAGGTGATAGGTCGATTAAGAAGTATACTATCGAGTTTTATTGACTGATGAGATATGCAAAGGATATGACTGATTAAAGGTGAATAGTGGGACTTTACATTACCTATTTACGTCTCTCATATGTAGGACTTCATTCAGAGGGTCAGACTTTGGAGAGTGCTATAGGTGAGGCTAGAGAGATGGAGAGATAATACAGCATGCATGGCACCATTCTTGATCTTTACCAGACTAGTGGTTTAGGGTTGGAAGTTATAGCTAGCCGTCATCGATGCTACAGATAAGTGTAAGTGGAGAGTAACATAGATAATCTCAACGAGGTCATGGCTACGTGGGCATAAGAACAATAGACATGGTTATAGCGATCTAACAATATCAATTAGAATTGGAACTAGAGCGGGTATTTGTTATAGTGGGCAGCTCTGAATATAGTAGTTCTCGCTCTAGAAGTACTGCTTGTCAAGATTGTGATAGAGTCCATTAGGGATCTTATCATATTCCTCCGGGTGCTTGCTTTCGATGTGGTCAAATTAGGCATTTTACTAGAGAGTGCCCTAATTTTAGATTTCAAAGATAGTTTTCTCAAGGTTCCTCTACTAACGTGGTACAACTAGTACATCAGGTTCAGCCTCAACATCAAACGTGGTACCAAAATAGGAAGGTGTGTAGGATGGCAAAAGAGAAATAGAATTATCCATCTTTGAACACGACCCTAACACAATGGCTTATAGGTGTTATGCTCGATGGGTCATTCTTCACTTCTTTTAAAATTATTACAAATTGATCTGATTATTCTCTAAATTCACTTATGTTTCTTAAAGATGCATAATTAAGACTTAGAAAAAAAACTTTTTCATTTTAAGTATCAAATCCTCGAAAGTTGTCTAAAACACAACTATAATTTTATGAAAATCATATTAAAAGTAATGTATATTTAGAATACATGAGTACGTTGCATTTTCTAACTCAAACAACACAATTGAGCTTTGGTAAGAGAGGTTAGGAAAATTTGATCATACAAATATGAACATTTTAGCATGTCTTATGAAGAAGCTGGAATTGATACTGATATACTGCCCCTCATACTCTATAGCAAAATATGGTTAGTGAGAGGAACAACAAACTCCCTAAGATGTTATGACCATAAGCAGCCAACAAAGTTGTTTTTCCATTGAATAGGCTCCCTATAAAGGCTATAAAAGGAAACATTCAATTTGAAGCATGGTATGACTATAAACTTTACCTATGAAACCTCAAAGTATTTGGTTGCTTCTATTTCTCATATGTACCTAAAGTGAAAAGAGATAAGCTTGATAGAAGAGTATATCGTGGCATTTTCATTAGCTACAGTAGTATCTATAAAATTTTTCAGCCACAAATTCAGAAGATTCTAATAAATAAAGATATTCACTTTGTGGAAGAGCAATAATGGTACGGAGGAGAAGAAGATATGAATCATATTAATGAATTTCTACTAGGATAAGATGAAGTTGATGATCCTAATGTTAGAGGTTTTTGATTGCTCTCATATATATATATATCAATGCTTTAGTGTTTGAAGCAATAGGACTAAATGAAGTTAAAAAGGAACCAAAATGAATACCTATAATTAGGAGCAAATATGATTGAGAAAAATCAGACTTAACAACTTATTAAAAAGTCACAACATAAAAAGGTTACTAGAATTAAATGTGTATTTAGGGCCAATTTGAATATAAATGAATCCATCAATAAACACAAGGCTAGACTTGCGAGGAAAGAGTTTGCTCAAGTGTTTGGTATCAATTTTACAAGTACATTTGCTCCTATTACACGACATACATTATCAAAATACTTATTGCATTAGGAGCACAAAAAGGGTGGAATTTATCTCAAGCTGATATAAAATCTTTGTTTCTCAATAGATAATTGCAGGAGGAAATATAGATCGAGTAGATTAAGAGATTTGTAGTAAAAAGGTATGAATACAAGGTGAATTTGTACAGTAAGCAAGTTTCGAGGACTTGATAAGCATTTATTAAGTTTTCGTTTTACAAAAAATTGAACTAATCAACTCTATACGTTAGACATTATGATATTTTATTATTATTATATTTATATATGAATGAAGTCTTGGTAACAAAAAAGCAGTGCATTGTTTATTAAGCGAATCCAATTGGAGATGATGCATGTTTCTGAAATGTCTGATTTAGGAACAATGGCATACTTCTCTAGATTGAAGATTAGATAAAATCAACTAGGTGTTTTCATATATATATATAAAGTATGTTAAAAAAATTTCAGATAAAGGAACGCAAGTCAACTAGTTTTCAAAAGAGGAAATTTGTAAAGAAAATGTCTATAAATAGTAAAACGTGTTCTCAAGTATATCAAAAGAACAATTAATTATAGAACATGAAGCGTATCTTAAAGTACCACTTCACACTTGGTTCTGAAGTGTTTTTGTAGAGCTCTAAGAAGAAGAGATAATTGCTCAATCGACTACTTGAACAAAATTTGTAGTTGCAACAACCGTAAATAAGTATTATGGTTGAGGAAGGTATTAACTTACTTGGAACTTGGAAGTGAATCAAGAAAATAACACTTTTTTTTTTATTCGAGGAAACCCCGTAAGCGGGTCAAGCGGGCACACCTCTTTGAGGGCTCAACTGGCACACCACCTCATAGGCGGGCCAAGCGGGCGCAAAATAACACTAAATTGCTTATGGTTAATCGGGTAACGTTACAATCTCCAATAATTCAGGC
>JANPWT010000004.1:35280426-35292648 GCA_024678245.1 Erythroxylum densum
TTATTTAATAATGCTATTTTTAATCTTTAATTTGCACACCAAAACTAAAAATAAAAATTCATACTAAAAAATCGTTTTTAATCAAAATTTCATTTTATTAAAATTAAAATTTTCTCTATTTTAATTAAGTAATATTTTAGGATAAAATTTGAAATTTTATTCTTAATTTCTCACAGTTCATATTTTTACTAATATTCAATAAGAAATTTAATATAAATTTGATAAATAAATAAAATAATATTAATTATTTAATGAATTAATAAATAAAAATATCTTCTTGATTAAGCAAATAAATTTATTAATCTTTTTTCTTTATTTAGCATTTTGTTATTTTTTTAAAATTGAGATGGAATTAATAGAAAATAATTGAAAGAAATACAAGACTGACAAAAAAGTAAAAGGGTAAACATTGTACTCTCCTTACACGAAGGTTTAGGGAATAAAGTCTAATATAATCAGATACATACAAAAGCGATAAAAGTATCATGTGGTTAGAGATTGAGGGAAGTTAATATAGCGTTGGGCATTGTTGGTGAATGTTCTTCACGATCAGTAGTTCACGTAGTTATCGAATTATATCTGACTGAATGGATTCCTGGGTGGAACAATGATTAGCAAATCGCCACTGATTACGCTCCTGTCATAAGCTATACACACATATCTCCAAATCAAGAATGAAGAGTCGTTGACTATGTGATGACCGAGCTGTTCCAATTAAGAGATTATCTATGATGTTCGAAACTTTGCAGCCAGGGGTGTTCCATTTACAAAGATGTGTAATCATGTCCCATATGTAGATGTTGAAAGGGCAAGTGAAAAAGAGATGATCTCAGGATTCTGTTTGGAGTTGACACATTAGACAAACTCGGTTGATTGGCAAATAAAACAGTGGGTTTGCTGCAGGCAATATATTTTGGATAACTAACCAAAGACAAAAAGAAAGTCGTGGGGGAGTGTGTTCCAGATGATTTTATGCCAGCCTACCTTTGGACATAGTCTTCGCAGGAGCGCCTTGGTGGTTTTGTTATTGAGGGAATGGATGGGGTGACCCTTACAATGGACGATATCTATATAATTTGGACTAGTGATTGGTCTGATTGGTAAGTTTGAGGAGCAAGGCCTGATTGTTAAGTTTGAGAGGAAATATGCTCAGCCCTCCTTCCTACTTAGGTAAACAGATGTCAGTCTATCGAACTTTAGATAGACCTTTTGATCCATCCAGATGTGACCACAAGAAACTCTTAAACAATGTCTCGATTGTCTTGAAGATGCTTTGAGAAAGAAAAATATGAGGGCTCTAATAGATATTCAAGGAGTTTAGCACATATTTAATGAGCTGGAGTTTACCTATGTAAGAGAGCTTTTTGTTTACCCACGAAGAGAGTCATCGTTAAATACGTTTTATAAGGGGTAAGTTTTCATGATAATTAAGGTGCTTGGTGGCTACTAGAAGACCTAGATACATAATAGGAGGGTTGGTGCATTGTATACCCATTGCTTGTGCAATAGAAGGTTGAATGTCGTAGGCTACTTTGGAGAGAATAAAAAGAATCTTGTGAAGATTAATATTCAGACTAGAATAGTCTTTCAAGATATTTAGTGCCTTCATGAGGGTATGGACAGAAGAAATTTGAGCTATACAGAATAGAAGAAGGTCATTAACAAAACCAAGGTTAAGAAGAGCAATCTTCTTACATTTTGAGTGGTATCTAAATTTCGGATTGATCTGCATTTTATGTTGAATGATGGAACAGAGTATTTCAATGCTTAGGATGAATAGGTAGGGAGATAAAGGATGCCCCTACCGGAGTTCCTGAGCTGCATTAAAGAATTTGATAGGTCTTTCGTTGATGAGCATAAGTAAGGAGGTAGAAATGATGCATTGCTTTAACCAGTTGGTGAACTGAGCAGAAAAACCGAAGGCTTGGAGAATGATCCATGTGAAATCCCAGTCGACGTTATCGAATGCTTTATGGAAATCAATTTTCAATTTTTCATTGTGCAGTTGGGAGCATAATTGGAACAAGAGTATCCTTTGAGGAGTTCCTATACTATATTATCGCCGATGTGGCGATCCAGCATAAAAGCTCCTTGGTTGTTAGTAATCAAGGGAGATAAGACCCTCTTCAATCCCATAGTGAGTATCTTGGAGATAATCCTATAGAGAAAGTTGGTGTATGCAATGGGTCAAAAATCACCAAATGTAGAAGGATTGAGGGTTTTAAGCATCATGCATAGAAAAGTACGATTGATTTCCTTAAGGAGGATCCCATTGGTGAAAAATTCCCGGATAGCCTATTTCACAAACGACCGTTAAAACCGTTTGGACTCAGTGCTTTTGAGTCATCTATAGTAAAGAATAGTCTTTCAATTTCGTTGTCATCAACAGGTTGGGTAAAAAGGTCACAATCTTGGGGAAAAAACTTGTTGTAAGTTCATTGACCTCAGATCATCCAGTGAGACATTCGACTAGCTAGTTGAGCCTAGAAGAGAAGTAAAGTAGCGTGTAGCTTCATCTTGAATATCTTGAGGCTCCAAGAGGAATGCACCCGTGGTAGATAAGATTAAGTATATTTTGTTGAAGTTGCGTCTAGCAAAGATGGATTTAAATAAAAAAAATTGGTGCATTGATCACCATCCTTAAGCCACTGCATTTTTGCTCTTTGGCAAGGAATGATGATTGCTCACAGCTTACAAATAATTGGTACATGCCACCTTTCCCTTTTCCATAAGTTGCGGGCAATAGGATGCAAGGCAAGGTTAGCTTGGATAGCTTCAAGTTTGGCTCTTCTCAACAAAAGTTTAGTTATACTAATATTAAAAATTACACAACCTTTTGTTTTCTTTTAAAAAAGAAAAAATTATAAACTAAAAAATCACAATAAAAACACATATTTGAAATCAAATAATCGTTAACTTAATCACAATTTCTTAATCGATCTAGTTAAATTAAATTAATTTGAGTATTAGTATGTTGTTTACCCAAGGTTGAATGAATTAATGGGTAAGAAAAAAAGTGATAACTTAGAGCACAATTATTTATGTTATAAATATCTTCACCGTCTTTTGATTAATAATTTAGGATATGAATTTTGTACCTTTTTTCCTTAACCAAATGATAATCTCAATTGTTGACTATGATCTTCTTTTGAAATAAATTAATTAACACAAAACCTATCAAAAGTTGATAATTAAATGTTGAAGGAAAAGAAAATAAATAACATGGAAAGGAAAAAAAAATGGATGCTTTATGATGACTATTAAACACATCTGATGTTTTAGGCTACGACGTTAACTATTAAAAAACAAATGTAAAATAGTTAACTTTTTTTTTGGATTCGAGGAAATCCCCTAAGTGGGCCAAGCGGACACACCTCTTTGAAGGCTCAACTGGCACATCACCTCATAGACGGGCCAAGCGGGCGCAAAATAACACTAAATTGCTTATGGTTAATCGGGTAACGTTACAATCTCCAATAATTCAGGCTTCCATAACTAATTTAAGAAAGGACTACTTATGAGAATAAGATATCCGAAAAATTATAACCTTATCTATTTTCTTATTTTATTGCATTTGAACAATATTGCATTGGATTTGGAACAAAAGCTCTTATGAAATAGAAATGTTAATCTACCTCTACATTATTACCTCAAAGTGCCTCTCAGAACAACCTTGAAAAGCCCTAGTTTGTGTGATTTAGAAGGCATAAGCCCATGAAGTTTTGCCTTAAAATATCAAAGATCAAGTTGCCAACAAAATAGTGTAAATGGCTCCTTCAGCATTAAAATGGTAAATCAAGTAACCCATCAGTACAGCGATTACATTGGCTATTAATGGCAGGGCTAACACTACCACAGATACCACACAGTCCCCCAAAAACAGCAGTCGGTTGATAACAAGACCCTCTTTAACAAGAAGCCTTCACAAACATGTAAACATTATTCCACTCGACGGAGCAAGATTCTTGCTAGGATAAGGCATCTCAAGAACTGATGATCAAATTTTTGCTCGAAACATTTGTGGATGAGTCCATTATCTTACAACACTAGCTGAGTAATGCCCCAGATCCAAGCCACTACTGCAAATTGCCTGAAGTTGAAAAATCCAGGTACCTCAAATGGCAAATTGAGATGCACAGATAGAGATGAAGATCAAGACCAGTCCTCCCAATTGTGTCTCAGTTTACCTTCTCTTTTCCTATCAACTAACTAGATGGTAATTGTACGTATTGACAGGAAAGGAATATGAAGTTAGGGTAGAGGAAACATTGAATTGTGTACAACGGTTATTCATCCTCGAGAATATGATACTTCTACCAATTAAATAGTACAAGAATGGCTATGGATTCACAAAAAGCACAACACCAAGAAACAACGAAGTGCTCCATCGTGATCACAGGTTATAAATCATGCTTGTTACAAGAACCAATTGTTGAAGGCAACTCCAAGTAGTAAGTGTTAACCAGAAGCTATTCAGCTCATAGTCTCTTCAATCCTTGATGAGCATGATGTTGGCCCTCCCCTTGTCTGCTTTGTATTGTAAGATTTGCATTTCAAACACTTGTGCGCTAAAATATGGAAATTCACTTCAGAAGTTTCCCCACAGTCATTACAAAGGATCCAAACCTACAATAAACCAAATTATTGGTCGGTTACCGTCTTATTTTGACCCATAGGAAAGAACTGACATTTGAAAATCTCAATTATCTATTACTTACCATCTTATTCTGATAAATATCAGGCATGGGTGTTGAAGCAATCTGTTAATCAAAAGCATATTCAATCAAGAAAGAATGAACATAAGATGGAAATATCCGTCACAGTACTATATTAACTTACCTCCTGATCAAGTTTTTTCCACACATGAGACATATCGCGATATGATTTTGAGCAAACTGGGCATGTATACCTACAGGAGAATACTTGGGGTAAATAAAAGGTGTCAAAGTTGATTATTGAGGTTTCAAAATGACAAACATTACTAGACTTACTGGGAATGATGCTCCATCTCGTTAAGACATTCCAAATGAATGGTATGTCCACACCGCAACACAGTAATGTCTTTTGTTGTATCAAATAAAAACTGTACCAACGTGACAAGTTTAAGTCACTGAAGCATTTCATAAAATAAAATCAGCATTCATATTTGTTGTTTCAACCTGAGATTTACCTCAAAGCAAACAGGGCAATTATGATGCATGGCTTTTTCAACACAATTGTGTGAATCCTTCATCACAGTTGAATAGCAGCATCCTACAATTAGAAATATTTATCTCAGCTAACTATGATTCAGTATCAAGCTAGAAGACAATATAACCAAAAAACTTTTAAAAAAATCATGACAACGATGTAAAAACCAAAAAAGAAATTTCTCAAGTATTAGGTGTGCTAAGAAGCTTACCACATCTATTACAGTGGAAGAAATTCTCCTCTCCTCCAGTTCTGCAATACCAAACATAAACATAAGTTACAGGGCAGTGTATAAAATGATACGAGACGTAAGCAAAAAATGTCAAAGGAAAAAGGCTAGTTCAAATGCTGACCTGCAGATACCACATTCATTGCAATGATATTGCCGCTTTGAAACCTGAAGAACGTTTTGACCCATTAATTAAGTTAAGAAAATAGCAGAATAAGCAATCGAAAAGATTTCAAGCAAAGGAGCTCACATCATCATCAAAAAACTTGCATTTGGAGCAAAAATATTTCCCCATGCAAACCCCACAGTGGACGCAGAACTGTTGAACCTGGTGAGACAAGAAGAAGTTATTAAAACCATTCAAAAGACTTCCAATGATTATTTTGCGCTTGTGGAAACTTACATCTTGTTCTGTGTGACACAAGGAACAGATGACCTGAAAGACATTAGTAGCAAAAGCAACCGTATTAGTTTCCTTTTCATTTTCTGAATATTATGCTGAAACAATTATGTAAGGAGGAAAACGATTTTAGGATAGACGAAGATAAGGAAGACAGTGGAAACTCAGGAAAAACTGATATCTTTAGGACTCCGAGAAAGTGAAAGAGATAAGACGTTGAGCCAGATGTCTGAATCATTCAATCAACTTCAACTTATTTCTGAAGCCAAACATCCAAACACACAAGATCTTCCCAAAGCAAAAACAAACAATGAGCTGACCCCCACGCAAAAAAAGATAGTCCCCCGTCAGAAACACGGTATACAGAGAATGATAGGAAACGCAAAAAGCTAAAAATCTTTTGTGAACTAAGTAAAAGCTCAATTGGTTTATTTTTGACAAGTTATAAAATAGAACATAAGAGATAAAATGACTAGCAACTAACCCGTTTCAATTCCTGGCGAGGAATGTCATGACGATCACGAGGATCAACTTCCATCCCATTCTGCAAAAGGGAAAAACAAATTCAAGTCAAATTTCATGTTCAGGCACAGTTAGCCGAAGTTGGAGAAACTATGAAAAACCATAAGGAAGGAATTAACAAAGATAGAAAAAAAAGAAAACCTTGGATTCGTTATGACAATGCCTGCAATCGAATATCTCATCACAACAGGGCGCTCTGATCTTGCATCTCCTTCTGTAGTGTGAGCACCTTCACCAAAAAAAAATTTTTCTCAAAAATCGAAATAAAAAATTTTAACTCAATAATTGAAACATAGAGAAACGAGGCATCTTTAGAGAGAAACACGGATATACGAAGTATAAACACTTAGTCCGGAGCAAAATGAAAAAATTGAACCATACCCGTAATGCCCAAATCCCAGATCCTTTGATGAAATGGCCCCAACAGCCAAATATGCCATCCCAGGCTCCAACCCTCTCTCCATCTCTTCCTTTACCTGAAAAACACAGGAAAACCAAACTCACCTCAATATTTATTCCTACTCCTGGTAGTCTAAGTACACAAATAAGCTGAAATAGATTGAAGAAACGGAAAAAAAAAATGAATAACTGACCCCAATTAAAAGATAAAAGGGAGGAAAATTTCCCTTCTTTCCAGGGAATTACAGAGTGGTGATCAAGAGCCAGGAGGCTTGAACCACTCAAGCAATCAAAGGAACCTTGCACATTGGGGAAGGAGGGAGGAGAGATGAAAAAAAAACCATACACCCAAGAAGCCTTGAATTTATATACAATTGCGTGTCAGCCCTCGTAAAAAGTCAAAATTGACTGCCCCATTTTCAAAGAGTAGAGTGATGACGAGGAGACACGTTACGGTTTCACAACCGACCATAATTATTACATGACAGAACTAAGAAGATATTTTTCTCCTTGTCTGTAGTTTCCAAAAGAGTAGGTGTCGAAATTAAAAAAAAAGAAAAAATTTTCTACGAAATACAATGTGCAAGAAACGACGCCGTATAACACATACCAGCATTTTCGAAGTTGCTTCTGCACGCTGAGTTGCTCCTAGTCAATGATTTGATTGAATAGTGGATATGTTAATGGGTATTTATACTTGTCCGATTTAAGGCCAGCAAAAGCCAAGCCAAGGTCTGCCAACAGCTGGGAATTACTAATTAACCCTCGTTTCAGAGCTTGAGCCGACGCTGCATAAGATGGTATAATGGGGACAGAGCAACTGCGAATCTTTCCTGTCGAGGAGTAGATAGGCTTTTAGGATTCGATGACGAGGAACTGGTCCCAAACTGAGTCAGTAGCGTGTATTCCGACCACAAAGTTGACAACTAAGACATAGGACTTCTCTACTTTTCTCACTTGTTGTATGCATGCATGTCTATTCCCGACCTTTTTCCTTAGCTGGTCTCTTTTTGGAAGTTACAGCGCAAGCATACATTCTGTTCCCGGAAACTTCTCGATACGCGTAACCTCCACTCTATCCAGTCCACACATTGTTCTCTGTTTTCAGGCATTGGATTGGACTATCAGATTAAAAGTGGTTCGAAAAAGATCAACAGGATTTGGTTTTGGATGACAGACATAAAGTTCACTTTGGTAATACAGCTAGTAAGGAAAAGAATCACTTTCGACTGGTGAAGATAACAAATAAATGTTTACAGATTGAGTTCGGAATCCTGATCGTTCTTTTCACAAGAGAACATTGGATTGCTGGATAAAAGTAAAGCAAAAGATAACTTGAAGAAGAGGTAACTGGAACTGCAAGGAAGCCATTGTCAGTGGCTGGATTGTTGCTAACCCTTTTTCCTATATCGCAAGGAATTTAGACAGAAAGTCGCAATTGGATATTCCTGGTTTCCATGAATGATGAGTACACGGTTAGAATCTGCTTTCATCCGTAAGATCTTAGACTAATGTGACGCCTCCTGACAGCAACTGGAACGGTGAGTAACTTATTAAGAACCTAAAATTGTAAAGATAATTCTCGTCATGGCCAATCTCATTTATCTTTTTTCATTGAGAAATCGCATTTCTTCAAACTGCACAGTAGATTAAAGACGATAGACTAGAAGATAATAAATAACAGCCTTCTTAATTTGATTGCAAGTCGTATTAGGCTTGGGCCTTGTGACCTTTTAACTCATCTTTTTAATAGTTAAATTTTGGTTAGTGGTGATCAGATAAAAGTCCGTAAGAAAGGGAGAGAGAGAAGAAAAAAAATAGGAAAGCAAAATTTTTAAAAATCAATTATGATTTTTTATTTGATTTAAATTCGTTGTTATTAAATCTAGTTCAAATTTAGTTTTGAAGTTTCTAAGACATTGCTCTATAATTGAATGATATAGACATTAGTTAGAGGACTTTAGCTGCATTTTTTAACTTGTGAATAATAATTCAACTTTTGGTGGTATCTCTCATGAGCTTTTAGCAACATACAAAGGCATGATTATAAATATAATTATTGTTGTCTTTTTATTAAGGCAATATAATTCATACCATTAAATAAAACAGCATTGCTATTAATATAAGTAAACAAAATTTCTTGATTAGGCAACAAAATAAATAATCTTGCTTCAATATTTGACTAAGACAATATAATAGTTTCAAATTATAGCAATAATATTGGATAGATGTTACAATAATTTGACTCTTTATAAGGCAATAGAGTGATTTTTTAAGCAACAATTTCTAATAACAAAAGCAATAGTTTATTCTTTCATTATCAATAATATATTAATGCAAAAGCAAACTCTTGTCATTAATTAGGCAACATTCATATATACATTAAAAGCAATATACGTACATTAACGTATGTCTTCATTGTGTACGTACTGCTAAATGTAAACTATATTTATATATGTTATATAATCCATCGGGACTTGTACAATTCAACCTTTAACATATTCAAAATAAAGAAGCAAAAAATCACTAACTAAAATATTCACCTACATTATCTTCCTCCATTTTATATAGAATACAAGTGAATTAATTTAAATACTAATCACAACAAATATGTATAAGCACTCCAAAATCTTCACCAAGTGTCTCCTTATCTACTCCTAAATGTCACCTTTGTTGGGCTCTGGAAACGGGGTCCAGTTTTCGGAGCCCAACAACCTTCCTGTTAAAAAAAGAAAAAAAAAAGAAAAAAAGGATAGCTTAGAATTGTAAAACTACTATGCTTATAAACATGTTGATATATCTAAATAATGAAATAATAACTACTTTATTGAGACCTCAATTTAATCAAGACAAATAATATAGTAAAAAAAACTAACAACATAATGCTTCAATTCTTTTTGAGAATAAATTCAAAAGGCATAAACATAGGCAACTACTCTTAACAAAAAAGATAACAAGTTGATGTACAACAACAATGAATTAAGGAAATTTGTCACGTGATATTCATCATATTGATTGTATGGTTTAGAGGAATAGAAGATTGCTTTCTTGAGTGACTAGATGCAATCAATTTACAAACGTTCAACTTTTATCATTTCTTCTCTATCAGCTTTATTCTGTTCTAATTGCCTTTTCATTTCCAAACGTTCAACTTTCTCTTACTATAATTCCTTTCTCATTATTTCCTTTTCAGTTTCTACTTTGTGGTTCGTCTCTTCTTCCAATCCATTCTTTATGGGTTACAAATAATTATTAAGAACTTTATATAAGGCTTCACTTACCATATCACTTTTTTTTCATGCTAGATGCTTTCACACCCCTTCTAAAAATTTTATTATGTCTAGGCCTTATCACTCCCATATCGGTTATAACTTCATCAAGCTTTTGACTATCATTTTTCTTTTGCACTTGTTTAATGTCAACCTACAAAAGAAAATTTGCAATCACACTAATGTATGCAGGCATCATATATGATTACGAAAAACCTACTATAATTTAAGTTATACTATAAATAACTCATTTTGACAAGAAGAACAAATCAACAATATAAAAAAAATGAAATCAGAAACACATGTAATAAGCAATAAATTTGGTCATCTCAACAAAAGTAGTAACAATAAAGAAAATTATTACAAGACAAACATTACTCACAATTTTCTCCCTTATAGCTTCAGTAGATTACTTGTACACTTTTCCAGGCTTTGTTTTATAAGTTGCAAGATACTTTTCAACATTAGAGAGTGAAGTTTTATCCTCTCTTTCATTTTGCTGTTTGTGGAAATAATTGTTAATTATAATTTAGGAAATTTAAGCAGTTTCTTAATAGATTATAACTCATTGAAGAACTTATCAACTTAGCATAAATATTTGCAAAGCTCTTAGAACCAGTTGTGTGCATTTCAGTTTGTTGTTTTCTATTTTGAATATTTGTTTTAGCAATTTGCTACACATTAAAGCATTATATTGAATAGATATAATGTAAATAATTCGCAAAAGTACTAATGATTATCATATCTTCACATCTGGGTGGCTCCAATTAAAAAAAGCTCCTTAGAGACTTTTTTGTTTATATGGTTGGGATGATTAGCCATTCTTTCTGTATTTGTCATTTATTATTTGAAATGTTTTCACTTCAGTATAGACTTATAACTTCTCCATGCATCTTCAACAATATCTCTTCTGCAATGTAATAAATTTTCATTTAATTTAATAAATCAAAAACAAAAGGAGCATTAAGATATTGAATTTTTTACATAAACATATTCCTAAACAGGTTCTTTGGGAATCTTACGCCAATTAACAAGGTTTAAAGGTGCGAGATTTCATTTACGAGCTACAACATCTAAGAAAAGTGTGAATTCAATTAGTGCCTTCTCATCAGGATCAACTACCTGATTAAGAGCATTGAAAAAAATTGGTTTGCATTGTTCCATGGATTTTGTATGAACCTCCTTGAGCAAAGTTGGACATCTTCCCTTCTTTTTCATAAATTCTATATTGAAAATAATTATTAATGTTAGTATATAGAAGAGAAATTATTTAATACTAGTATAGTATATGATTACCTTTACATTAAGTAATGGCAATTTCTAACATATACATGCTTATATCATATCCATTTTCTTCTACTATATCTTAAGTGGTTCAGATTATTGTTCCATAATTTTAGTTTTTAGTTCTTGTCACCTTAGGAAAGCAGACTCTTTTTGAACAATCACTTCTCCTGATTCCATGTCTATTACATTTTCAAGTATTTGATCCCTTCCACTTATGGTTGTTCCTTAACAAGTTTCTTTTGTTTTTTTCACCTTAAAAAGTCAATAACACTACCTGAGGGATATAAAGGTTGTGGTCTGTCACTTTTTTAAGAGGATTGGTCTTTCCTTTCTATTAAAATTTGTGACAATAAAAACTAATGGAAAGAAAAAGATAAATTAAAGTTTTTTTAAATCTATATCAATATCAAAAAATGTTCATTCACATTATAAAGAGGATAAAAAATAACTATTATTATAGCAATTATATTGAAACAAAATTTAACAGTATAATAATCACATATATATTACTAAAGCAAACGAAAAAAATATGTACTTTTTTTTAATGAATTGGCATTGCTTTTCACTATCCTCCAAATGCTCTTCCTCTCTACGCTACTGACAAGTTAGATGAATTGTTTAGTTCATGAATGAGTCTTCTTCTGCTGCTTTCTCAAAAAGTTATTCATAGAACTTAGTGCAACAAATTTGGTCACACATGTTTGCTTCTTCCCTTTTTTTCATTGTGAAGACCTATAACAATAAAGAATATTGTTGCTAATAACCATATATAAATAATTAGATTAGTAAAATATATTTAAACATATAGTAACAAAAGTTATCTTTTTAATAGAGAAAGAAAATAAATAAGGACAACTATAACAAACTATTGATCAATATCCATTCAATCCCACTTAGTGTCAACAAAGTCCGAATCATTTTCATCA
>JANPWT010000004.1:35302946-35325380 GCA_024678245.1 Erythroxylum densum
TTTGTTTGTTATTATTGCATTTATCCTTTTCTTCTCCTTATTTAACGCTTATTTTGTAAAAATTTTGGAGATGATTTTTAAAACTCTTTTAATATAGTATATTTCTTTTGATGGATCAGAGGTATCATAATTTTTACTATTCATTAAAAAGGAATTTTCACATGAAAATCTTGGTGTCTGTTGACCTTGTAATTTACTAATGAGATGTTATTTGATTATGTTAATTAGGCTTATCTCTTTTGTTTTGACTATATTTTGATAGTTAAATAGGAACATTAATATTTGTTCTATTTTAGAAGACATCAAGTGAAGATTACATAAAATTGGAGCATTATTGGACAAAAACATGAAATTTGAAAAAAAAGTGAACAAATTACTACAGTAAATAAGGCAAGATCACGTCTAATGTCAAATTTACTAAAGAGTTTGAATCAATTAGAAAACTTATTTTCATCTATATTATGTAGGGATTTGAATTTGTTTTAGATAATAATTTTTGCAAGATAGAAGGAGGCTAGGTTTTGAGTAGGAAAAGAAGAGAAAAACATATCTAACAACTTCTACACATCATTCTCTTTCATTTCTTTGTAGTTTTCTCTCAATCTTTCATCTTTTCTTTTATTTTTGGTGTTGGAACTAAAGCCATGTGTGGCTAATTCCAAATATTTTGATTCAAGGAGAATCAAAACTCTAGTTTATAATCTTGTGAGGTTTTGTCATAAATTTATATTCATGTTTTAATTAAATATTTCTTATTTTATGTTCTTATATTTCATGAATAATTAATAGTTATTGATCTAATAAATTAATTTAATTTTAATTATTTTATAATTATCCATGAATTCAGTGATCTGTAATTATCATAAAGGATTAGTAAAAGTAGCAAATGTGTTATTTATGAATTTGCATATTTAACTTATGAGAAACAAGAAAACTAAGTTGAATAATTGCAGTTATCTCAATTATTTAATTTAAGGTTTAGTATTTTTCACTAAGTTTATTACTATCATTTAATTGATATATATTGTTATCTTTCCCAATCAATTGGTAGTAAGTTTTGGTTTGAATATTCAGTTTAAACCAATTAATTTAGAAAATTTTGAAACATAACATGGCCATCATAATATGTTTCGGACTAACTATTTGAATAGTAAAAATTATTATTTTTAGACTAATGATCAATGTCACAATTATATAAGATATTTTCCTTGAATCGGAGTTATGTACCAATGAATTTCTAAGCTTTTTATTTCAAATCTTTGTTAATTTACTTTATTAGTTAATTAATCATAAAATCTCCATTTTTGTTTTATCAATTAAAATTAAGAAACTAGCTTTTAATTCTCTTAGAATTCAACCTTATTCCATGACTATTACAAGAGTTTAAAGAATCAAAATTATGAGGGCTTTGACAACTCGAACATTTACCTTAACCATATTTATTTTCAACATATTATTCTTGTTGCAACATCATTATTGTGCTAGAGTTTATGTTTGCTCCTTACAAATTCAAGTAAGAAGGAAAATTATAAGTGGACATTTCATTCTAATGTATGTTTTATTTATATATATTAATACTTTCTTCCAAACATTATTGTATGTAAGCTTGTGGTTAAATATTTATGATGACTCGATTTGAATGATGGAAACAAATATTAGCTAAATCATGCGTTTAGTGGTATACTCAAAAACCCTAATCTATTTCAAATTATAATGAAAATCAACATTTGACTATATTAGGCAATATGTAGAAGACAATTTTCTTAATCATATTGAATATGAAACACATGTTAAAACTTTATAGGAAAAGCTCGAAATACTTTATGCTTCAGAAACAGACAATCAAAAGATGTTCTTACTTAAACAATTGATGAATTTGACATATAAAAAGGCAATCCTACTTTCAATCATTTAAATGATTTTTAGGGTATCTACGATCAATTGTCTAGAATGGGTGTAAAGTTTGATGATAAGATATATAAACTTTGGTTGCTTAATGCTCTAGTAAATTCTTGGAAACTTTTCATACTTTTTAATCAATTTTCCTCCTAGTGTTTTGTTACTATCAAATTTATTAAAATTGGTGTTATAAATGAGTAAGTAAGAAAAAAATTTCATAATACATTTTCATCCTCATTACAGTTGAATGTTTTGATTACTGAAGAAAAGGGATAAATATTGAAAGGTTAAAAGGGTAAAGAGAAAAGTATAAGCAAGTCAAGATCCAGATATAAAAACTTTGTTTGTGATTAATATAATGGACAAGGGCATATTAAAAAGTATTATTTCAAGCTAAAAGAAGAGATGAGACAAGAAAAGAATAACAGTAACAATAAGATTTAAATTGCTACTAATGTTGATGGTGATCCTTTGGTTATTTGTGATAAAAATGTCATAAATTTAGTATGTCAAAAAACTAGTTAGGCTATAGATACCAGTACTTCCAATCATGTCATGCTAGGGAAGGATTTCTTCATTTCATATACTTCCTATAATTTTAGAGTATTGAAGATGGGCAATTATGGTAAGATTAGCGTGATTAGCATAAGAAAATTTTTCTTGGAAGTTAGCGATGATTCAAAGTTAGTTCTTAATCATATCAAGCATGCACTTATCATCAACTTACATTTGATATCTGCAAAAAAGCTTAATAATTATTATTACAATATCTTTAGTGATGAACATTAGAAATTTACTAGAGGTTCATTAGTTTTGATTTGAGGTAACAACTCCTCTAAATTATAAATGATGTAAGGTTTTATTTCTAACAACTTAGTGAACATAGTAGAGATGATACTCATCTGAATTTTAATATAGAAGGCTGAGTCATATAAGTGTGAATGGAATTGATTATTTATCCAAGAAATTTTTCTTTCTTTGATTAAAGAAGCTAAATTGGACAGTTGTATTCATTGTTTGGATGAGAAATAGAGACATTACTTTTTAATATACATACATATATAAATATTGTTTAAAGGACTTTAGCTGTATCTTTTAACTTAAGAATAGTGATTCAACTTTTAGTGATTTCACTCATTTTCTTATTTGCTTGTTATTGTTGCATTTATCTTTCATTTCTCCTTGTTTGACACTTATTATATAGCCACTTAAAAGAGAATTTTGTAAAACACTTTTAGCATATTGGATTTCTTTTGATGGAACAAAGGTATCATAGTTTTTACCCTAAATTTAAAGGATTTTTCACATAAAAATTTTGGAGTCTCTTAAGTTTATGATTTATTTTATCCATATTTATTTTTAGCATATTATGTTTGTTACACATCATTATTATATTGAAATGTTCCTTGCTCCTTATAGGTTCAAGTAAGAAGGAAAGTTATACGTTAGAATTTCATTCTAATTTATATTCATTCTTGTATATATTAGTATTTTCTTCCCACTATTGAGGTATCTAAACTTGTGGTTGAATATTTATGATAATTTTATTTGAATGATAGAGGCGTTAGCTAAATCATGTGTTTAATGGTATTAATTACCATTAATGGAAAACAACATGAAAGATCTTTTATTTATGAAAAATATGATTTATCATGTTTGGTACTCAAAAACCCTAGTCTATGTTGGATAAGGATTAGGAATTTAAATATCAATATGTGGCTATATTAGGCAAATGAGTATAATGAAATAATCCTAACCATATTGTTTATGAGATGCATATTTAACTGTTATGGGATAAGTTCAAGATACTTTATGATTCAGAGACATGCAATAACAAGATGTTCTTACTTAAACAATAGATATATTTGAAATACAAAAAGAACAATCCTATTTTCAATCATTTAAATGATTTTTTGGGTTTTGATCAATTGTTTAAAATAGGTATAAATTGATGACGAGATATATGAACTTTAATTGATTAGTACTATGCTAGATTCTTGGAAAACATTTCCATGTTTCTTTGAACAATTTTCCTCTTAATGGTATGATGACTATCAAATATGTTAAAAGTAGTGTTTATAATGAATAAATGAGAAGAATAAACTAGAGTTCGTCTTCATCCTCATCATAGTCAAATGTTCTGAATATAGAAGAAAAGGGATAAACAAATTAAAAGGTCAAAAGGGTAAAGAGAAAAGTATAAGCAAGTTGAAATCTATGTATAAGAACTTTATCTGTGATTAATGTAATGAAGCAGAGCGTATTCAAAAGTACTATTTTAACCTAAAAAATGAGATGAGATAAAAAATAATAATGGTATCAATGAAAACTGTGTTACTACTACTATTAATGGTGATCTTTTGGTTGCATGTGATAAAAATATCATAAATTTAGTATGCGGTGAGACTAGTTGGGTTGTAGATATTGGTACTTCCTATCATGTCATGCCAAATAAGGAGTTTTCTATTTCTTATACTCCTTGTGATTTCAAAGTACTAAAAATGGGTAATGATGGCAATATAAGGGTAATTGGCATGGGAACAATTTGTTTGGAGATCAGTAATGGTTCAAAGTTAGTTTTTGAGCATGTAAAGCATGCATTTGACATGCACTTAAATTTGATATATGCAAGAATGCTTAATGATGATTATTATCACAATATCTTTAGTGAAGGACATTGGAAACTTACTATATACATAATTATTATATATGATGTAAAGTTCTCTTTTTGACAACTCAATGAATATGGTAAAGAAGATACCTCATCAAAATTATGGCATAGAAGACCAAGTCACATGAGTGTGAAGGGAATTGTTTGGTTTGCTAAAAAAAATTTCTTTCTTAGATTAAGGAAGCTAGGTTAGACAAGTGTATTCATTAATTGGTTGAGATACAAAGAAGAGTTCCTTTTCAAAGTCATCCTCCTTTTAAAATGTTGGGTTTGCTAGAGCTTGTACACTTTAAAGCTTGTGGTTTTATTAAAGTGAGATCATATGGTGATGCACTTTATTTTGTCACATATATTGATGATAATTGTAGAAAATTTTAGGTTTATGCTTTAAAGACTAAAGATCATGTTCTTAAGAAATGTATAAACAAGCAAGAAGTTGAAATACATTTATAATAACAACATTGGTGAATATTGTGGACCTTTTAATAACTATTACAGATAGTAGAGTATTAGACATCAGAAAACTCCTCTTGAGACTCCCTAGTTAAATGATTTTATGAAGAGGATGCATATAACTTCGATGAAGAGATTTAAATGCTTACTTGTTAAAAAAAACTATCAAATTTATTTTAGGCATAAGTGCTCTATATAGATGCTCAATTATCAATTTGCTTATATTATTGCTTTGAATGGAGATATCACTTATAGAGTTTGGGTTAGCAAGGATGTTTCCTATATTCACTTTTGAGTCTTTGGATGTAAAGCATTTGTGCATATTCTTAAAGATGAGAGTTTGAAGTTGGATGCTAAGACTAAGAAGTGTATCTTTATCCGTTGTAGTCAAGATAAGTTTAGCTACTAGTTATATAATCTAGTAGAGAACAAAATTATTAGAAGTTATCTTGTTGTGTTCTTTGAAGACAAGATTAGTAAAAGTACTAAGAAGGCTAAGAGGAATGATTCTCAAAGAAATGAGATCTTGGTTAATATCAAGCTAGTTTCTTTAAATAATGCACCAAATGCAGTTGACTATGTCTCCAAGATGTTGAGATCTAATATGGTAATAAAAATGGTGATCAAGTATAGAATGATCAACATGTATAAACACTTCAAAACTTTAGTACATAATGTTGTGGTTGGTTAGTAATCAATAAATATAGAGACTCTAGAAAACCTTTCCTAAGAGAACTATTAGAGAGAGAATGTTATCATCACATTAGCCCTTAGTGAGTATGTACTTATCACTAATAGGAAAGAACATGGAAGCTTTAAATAAGTCGTAGGTAATGAATAGAAGAAGAAATGGTTTAAAGCTATCAAGGATGATAAGAAATCCTTACATGATAATCACACTTTTGATTTGATTAAGCTACCTAAAGACTGAAAAGGTTTGAAAAATAAATGGGTTTTTAAAGTGAAGGATAATGATTGCACTTTAGTTCTATGGTATAAAGGTAGATAGGTTGTTAAGGGCTGTAGCCAGAAGAAGGGAGTTAATCTTAATGAAATATTCTCCCTAATTGTGAAGATGTCATCCATTGAGTTTAACATTATGCCTTAACTTAGATTTTGAGTGAATAGATGTGAAAATTGCTTTTCTCTATGGTACCTTTGATGAGGAGATTTATATGAAGCATCTATAAGGCTTTAAAGTCAAAGAAAAAGAGGATTATATCTGTTAATTGAGGATGAGTTTGTACAATTTGATGTAAGCATTGTGGTAATAATACTAGAAGGTTGATTCTTTTATAAACAATAAGTATTTAAGAAGACTTCATCTAAATATTGTATTTTTGTGAAAAAATTATCTAATTATGACTTAACTATTTTGTTAGTTTATGTTAATGATAAGCTTCTTACTGGTCAACATATTTCTAACAAATTTAAAACAAGATTTTAATAAGCTTTTTGTTACGAAAGACTTAGAGCCAGTAAAATAAATTCTTGATATGAAGATCATCCATTATAGGAAGGATAAGAACTTGTGACTATCATAGTAAAAGTATGTCAAATAAATGCTTTGAAGGTTCAATATGAACAAAGTTAATGTGGTGAATATACCTCTTTTATATCCTTTAAATTAAGCAAAACTCAATATCATTCTAGCGAGAAAGAGAAGGAAGATATGAAAAGTGTTCCTTATAATTCATCTTTTGGTAGTTTGATGTATGTAATACTTTGTATAAGACCTGATATTGCTCACTTTATTAGTGTGGTTACTCGTTTCTTTCTAATTTAAAAAGAAAGCATTAGAAATGCAGTGAACTGAATTTTTTAGACTCAAGAGACCTATTCTTTCTATATATAAATATTCATATATGGAAGGAGATGTTGATACAGGAAAAACTACTTTAGCCTATTTGATTACCTTTGCAAGAGGAGTTATATCTTGACAATCTAAGTTGTAGAAATGCATTACTTTGCCAACTGTAAAAATAGAACTTATTTTTGTCATTATATCTTAAAAAGAATTACTATAGATTATGAGATTTATGAGGGAGCTTGTCTTTATATAAGAAAGGCATGTGCTACATTATGAAAATCAAAGAGAGTGCAACTTACTAAGAATTCCATATTCCATGGTAGATCGAAACATATTGATATTAGATACTACTAGAGTTGAGATATTTTGAATTTTATGTTGCTTAAGCTATAGAAGATTCATACGAATAACAATGACTCCAATATGATGACCAAGTCTTTTTCAAGAGTAAAGATTGATGTATATTACTTGATCGTTGCGATGATAGTTTCCTCCATATAATTAGGTGGGGGAATTTTTAGATTAAGAACTTTTCCCTTCTATACATAGAAATTTCTAAATTTGTTGCCCTTAATTGGTTATTTTTAAGAACTAATTATGGTCTTTTAAATTCTTCTTTTAATTTCTAAAATTTAAACTAGCAACAAGCAAGTGAGATTTGACAAAATAGGTAGAGAGAAAAGAAGAAAGTGTAACAAAATTTCTATAACCAATTATTGTTTTCTGTTTGATTTCGAGTTATTCACCATTAGATTGATCTTGAATTTAGTCTAGGAGTTCCTATCATTTTTATATAACCTAAATTGTAGAGATCTTGTTTGGAAAAATGTAGATGCAGTGTTAACCCATAAATTGTAGTTCAATTTTAAGTAATTTTTCTCCTTGCTTCCTTATTTTTTATCATTGCCTTTATCCTTTGTTTCTTCTTATTTGGTTTTGTTTTATAACCACTTTAAAGAGCATTTTACAAGACTCATATAGTATGGTAGATTTCTTTCGATAGAACATAAGTCTTGTAATTTTTTACCCTTGATTTGAATGAATTTTCTATATAAAAATCTTGATATATCTTGGGTCTGTTATTTACCTTAACTATATTTATTTCTCAACATATTATACTTACTAAAATATTAATATTATGCTAGAATTTGTTTGCTACTTGTACATTTAAATGAATATTTTGACTAAACATTTTATTATGTTATGTGTTCGATCTTATTTATATTGGTGTTTTCTTTCAAATAATATGTTTGCCTTATTAATAAAAACCTCACAAGGTAATAAACCTACAATAGAATGATAGGGGAAAAAAAAGAACTAAATAATTGACCACCAATGATTAGGGACGGTAATGGGTCGGATTTTTATGAGCAATTGTCAACAAGCCTTGGATGAGGGGTGCTCCTTGAAGCTATCGATAGACTCTACAAAGGCATTCTACACTTTAAAAGCATAATCTTTCGTCTGGGGTAGTCGAAACAAGCATTTATGACCACAGGCACTCAGGCAGGTTTGATGGGTCACGGACAGGTTGACCTAACTATATTTTTTAAAATTTTTTTAACAAAACGATATCATTTTATACCTTCTTTTTAACTTACGAGTCTGCTCATGACCTATGATTAGGTCAAGTCAGGCTAAAATAAGGTTGAGTCAGGCCAAGTCAAAATTGTCATCCCTGCTAATAATTAGATGAAAGAAAGGATGCTGTACATTCTTTTTAGGAAATTACAAAGTGGTGATCAAGAGCCAGGAGGCTTGAACCCCTCCAGTAATCAAAGGAACCTTGGACATTAGGGAAAGAGGGAGGAGCATGAAAAGAAAAATCATACACACAAGAAGCCTTGAATTTACACGAGTCAGAATTAACCCCCCATTTTCAAAGAATAGAGTGATGACGAGGAGATACGATACGGTTTGACAACCGACCATAATCGTTACGTGACAGAACTAAGAAGATATTTTTCATCTTGTTTGTAGTTTCCAAAAGAATAGGTGTGGAAATTAAAACAAAAAAGGGGGAAATTTTCTACGAAGTAATATAATGTGCAAGAACCGATGCCGTTTAGCACATACCAGCATTTTCGAAGCTGCTTCTGCAGGCTGAGTTGCTCCCAGTCAATGATTCGATTGAACAGTGGATATGTTAATGGGTATTTAATACTTGTCCAATTTAAGCCCACCAAAAGCCTAACCAAGGCCTGCCAGCAGCTTGGAATTACAAATTAACCCTCGTTCCAGAGCTTGAGTCGACGCTACATAAGATGGCATTATGAGGCTAGAGCAACTGCGACTCTTCCTGTCGAGGAGTAGATAGGCTTGTGGGATAAGATGACGAGGAACTGGTCCCAAACTGAGTCAGTAGCGTGTATTCTGACCACGAAGTTGACAACTAAGACATGGAACTTCTCTACTTTTGTCACTTGTTGTATGCAAACATGTTCTATTCCCGACCTTTTTACTTAGCTGGTCTCTTTTTGGAAGTTACAGCGCAAGCATACGTTCTGTTCCTGGAAACTTCTCGATAGGGGTAACCTCCACTCTATCCACACATTGTTCTCTGTTTTCAGGCATTGGATTGAACTATCAGATTAAAAGTGGCTCGAAAAAGATAAACAGAATTTGGTTTTGGATGACAGAAATAAAGTTCACTTCTGTAATAACGAATCTTGATGCAAAAAAGGAAAGAAAATTACATGTGCAGCTAGTGAGAGTAAGGAAAAGAATCACTTTCGACTGGTGAAGATAACAAATAAATGTTTACAGATTGAGTTCGGAATCCTGATCGTTCTTTTCACAAGAGAACATGGGATTGTTGGCTAAAAGTAAAGCAAAAGATAACTTGAATAAGAGGTGACTGGAACTGGAAGGAAGCCATTGTCAGTGGCTGGATTGTTGCTAACAAACCTTTTTCCATATATCGCAAGGAATTAGACAGAAAGATGCAATTGGATATTCCTGGTTTCCATGGAAGATGAATACACGGTTAGAATCCGCTTTCATCCATAAGATTGCGGACTAATGCGACGCGTGCTGACTAAATTCTGAGATAATTCTCTTTATGGCTAATCTCAATTACCTCTGTTCATTGAGAAATCATATTTCTTCGAAGTGCACAATAGATTAAAGACGATAGACTGGAAGATTATAAATAACAGCCTTCTTAGATTGCAATTCGTATTAGGTTTGGGCCTTGTGATCTTTTAACTCGTCTCTTTAACATTTAAATTTTGGTTAGTGGTGATAAGATAAAAGTCCGTAAGAAAGGGGGAGAGATAGAGGGAAGAAAAAAATAAGAAACCAAAACACCGCAAGAAAAATGGAGTTTAGTGACGGAAATTATCGACAGAATTTGGACACATTCCGCCGGTAACCTTATTTAGCGACAGAATTTACTAACGAGAAAAATAATCAAAGAAACGATTGTAGGTAAATTTACCGACAAAAATTTTACCGTCGGTAAATTTACCTACGGAATTACCGACGGAACAAAATAACCGTTGGTAAATTTACTGAATGTTATTTTGTTTGATTAGTAAATTACCAAAGAAGAAAATTTTTCTGTCAAAAAATTACCGATGGAATTTCCGTCGCTAAATCCAATATATTTTACCAACAGAAATTTTTTACCGTTGGTAAATTTGTTGAAAACTATTTTTTAAAATTTACCTACAAAGTGTTTAATTTATGTAATCATGAAGATAACTTCATTATTTCAAGTAAAAGAAATAATGAAATTCATACTAAAAAAGAACCGAACATAAAAAACTGAAATTATTTTTTTAAAGAACAGACATTTTATCAAACACCTTACATGTATAATAAATTTATCTCAATATCACAACTAAAATCACGTCCTGTCCCTTCTATCACTAATATTTATACCTTAAAGTTGTTTTCTAATCACAAAATAAACAAATAAATGAAAGTAATAAATACCTAAATTAACTTTCATCCAATATATGAAAAAACATGACAGTAGTTGCAAAAATACCTCCACCGAAAGACACGATGACAATGGCTGGAGAAGATAACGCCGACGAGCAAAAAAAGAGTCCACAACAGAGAAATGGGCTCCAAGAAAATCGAAGAGGAGACACAAGAAGAAGGAAGAAGAAGAAAGGAAGAAGAAGACACAAGTGGGAGGGAGATGTCGGGTAAGTTTAAATTTAAAAAGAATTTACCGATGAAAATTTCCGTAGGTAAACTCAAAAAAAATTATTCCACTAATAATTCCCGCCTTTTTACCTACGGAACGAAAATTTTTGTCGCTAAATACATTTACCAACGGAATTCCGTAGGTAAACTCAAAATTTTTTATTTCACAAAAAATTCCCTTCATATTTAACGATGGTATTTTTCATCGGTAATTTTTTGTTGCTAACTTGTAGTGATTACCGACGATCATATTTTTCTATTGCTAACTTCCGTCATTAATTTTGTCGCGACAAATTTCCTCCAAATTTAGCGATGAGTGTTAGTACCATTACTAAATCATTCAATCTCTAATTTCTAACGGTATATTTTTTGTCAATAATTTTTTGTCGCTAACTTGTAATAATTACCGACGGTCATATTTTTCCGTCGCTAACTTCTGTCGCTAATTTTATCACGACGAATTCCCTCCACATTTAGCGACGAGTAGTAATACCGTCGCTAAATCACTCAATTTTAGCAACTAAAATATACTTTCTATCTCTAATTTCCAACGGTAATTTTTTCGTCGCTAAATTTCCGTCACTAATCTACAATTTTCTTGTTGTGAAATTTTAAAAATCAAATTTGATCTTTTATTTGATTTAAAATCATTCGTTATTAAATCAAGTTCAAATTTAGCTTAGAAATTCCTAAAACATTGCTCTATAATATGAATGATATAGACAATAGTTAGAGGACTTTACTTGCATATTTTAACTTGTGAATAGTAATTCAACTTTTGGTGATGTCTCTAGTTTTGTATTTTTTGTTATTATTGCATTTATCTTTGTTTCTCCTTATTTAACACTTATTTTGTACTCACTATGGAGAGAATTTTTTAGACTCTTTTAATATAGTATATTTCTTTTGATGAATCAAAGTTATTGTAATTTTTAACATTAATTTGGAAAAAGTGGAGAGATTGTTGTTGTAAATAAGGCAAGATCATGTCTAATGTAAAATTCATTCCAAAAGTTTGTATTCAATTTAGAAACTCATTTCCATCTTTATTATGGAGGAGTTTGGATTTGTTTTAGATAAGAATCTTTGCAACATAGAAAGGGCAGGTTTTGAGTAGGAAAAGAAGGGAGAAAAACATTTCCAACAACTTCTACACATCATTCTCTTTCATTTCTTTGTAGTTTTCTTTCAATCTTTCATCTTTTCTTCTATTTTTTGTATTGGAACTAACGTCGTGTGGTAAATTTCAAATATTCTGAGTCAAGGAGATTGAAAACTCTAGTTGAAACATTGTGAGATTTTTTTTCTAAACGTAAATTCATGTTTAGTTCAAGTATTTTTTATTTTATGTTCTTATAATTCATGAATAATAAATATTGATCGATTTGATAAATTAATTTAATATTAATTCTTTTATAGCTATCCATAAATTCAATGATTTGTAATTGTCATGAATGATTCAAACAAGTAGTAAATAGGTTATTTATGAATTTGCATATAACTTATAAAAAAACAAGAAAACTAAGTTGAATAGTTATAGTTATATCAATTATTTAATTTAAGGTTTAGTCTTTTTCATTAAGCTTATTGATATTATACTCAATGATGGTAAGTTTTGGTTCGAATACTGGGTTTGAACTAATCAATTTAAGAAATTTTGAGACTTATTATAGCTATCCTAATATGTTTCAGACTAATTGTTTGAATTGTGAAGATTATTCTTTTTAAACCAATGATTAATATTACAATTAGATAAAATATTTCCCTTAAATCAAAGCTAAGCACCATTGAATTTTTTACTTTTTATTTTTAGTTTATTATTTCAATTTTTTTAATTTAGTTTATTAAATAATTAATCATAAACTCCATATTTTATTTTATCAATTGAAATTAAGAAACTATTTTTCAGTTCTCGTGAGATTTGACCTAATTCTATTACTACTGCAAAAGCTTAGAGAATCAAAATTAATTTTAAGGGTTTCAACAACTCGATCATTTACCTTAACCATATTTATTTTTAGTATATTATACTTGTTGCAACATCATTATTGTGCTAGAGTCTATGTTGGCTCCTTATAGATTCAAGTAAGAAGAAAAATTTTTGAAAGAGCATTTCATTCTAATGTATGTTCCATTTGTATATATTAATACTTTCTTCCCGACATTATGGTATCTAAGCTTGTGGTTAAATATTTATGATAACTCTACTTGAATGATGGAGGCAAATATTAGCTAAATCATGTGTTTAGTGGTATTAATTACCATAAATGAAAGACAATATAAAAGATTTTTAATTTGTGAAAAAATGCATTTATCCGTGTTTTTTACTTGTAAACCCTAATACATGTCAAATAAGAGTGAACATTAATATGTGTCTATATTAGGCAATGAGTAGAAGACAATATTCTTAATCCTGTTGATTATGAGACATATGTTAAAACTTTCTAGGAAAAGTTTGGAATACTTTTTGCTACAGAAAGAGGTAATAATAAGATGTTCTTACTTAAACAAATTTTCAATTTGACATATAAAAAGGCAATACTACTTTCATTCATTTAAATGATTTTAGGTTATCTTTGATTAGTTGTCTATAATGGGTATAAAGTTTGATAATGAGATGTATAAACTTTGGTTGCTTAATACTCTAGTAGATTCTTGGGAACTTTTTGTGTTTCTTTTATCTATTTTGCTAATAGTGTTTGGGTACTATCAAATATATTAACAGTGGTGTTTTAAATGAATAAATGAGAAAAATAATTCAGAATCCAATTTCATTCTTGTCGTAGTTGAATTTTTGATTGCTGAAGAAAAGGGATAATTATTATTTCAAAGGTTAGAAGGGTAAAGAGAAATGTATAAACACGTCAAAATCCATGTATAAGAACTTTGTTTGTAATTAATATGATGAAGAAGGGCATATTAAAAGTACTATTTAAAGTTGAAAAGGAGATGAATCAGGAAATGAATAATAGTAGCAATGAGAATTAAGTTACTACTAATGTTGATGGTGATCTTCTAGTTGCTTGTGATAAAATGGTCATAAATATGTCATAAGACTAGTTAGGTTAAAGATACCTATACTTGTCATGCCAAGGTAGGAATTCTTCATCTCCTATACTCTTTGTGATTTTAGAGTATTGAAGATGGGTAATGATGGCAAGATTAGCGTGATTAATATAGAAAAAATTACTTGAACGTTAACAATGATTCCAAGTTAGTTCTTAATTATGTTAAGCATGCATTTGACATCCACTTAAATTTGATCTCTATAAAAAAAACTTGATAATTATTATTACAATACCTTCAATGATGGACACTAGAAATTTCCTAGATGTTCATTAATTATGATTTGAGTTAAAAAGTCCTCTAACTTATATCTGATGTAATTATTTTTGACAACTCATTTTTGACAACTTAGTGAACAAAGTAAAGATGATACTAATATGAATTTTAATATAAAAGACTTGAGTCATATATGTGTGAAGGGAATCAATTGTTTAGGTAAGAAAATTTTGCTTTCTTGGATTAAGGAAAAGGTTGGACAAGTGTATTCATTGATTGGCTAAGAAATAGAGAAGGCTAAGACAAAAGTGGAATTTTTTTTAACTAATTTTGATTTTCATCTGATATGAAGTGATTCATTATTGAATCAAGTTCAAATATTAAACTTTGAGTGATTTCACTCATTTTCTTCTTTGGTTGTTATTGTTGAATTTATCTTTCATTTCTCCTTGTTTGACACATATTCTATAGTCACTTTAAAGATAATTTTGTAAGACATTTTTGGTATAGTGGACTTGTTTAATGGATTAAAGGTATCGTATTTTTTATCCTTAACGCAAGCGGATTTTTCACATAAAAAACTTGAAGTATGTTGAGTTTATGATTTATTTTATCCATTTTTTAGCATATTATACTTGTTATAACATCATTATATACTAAATTGTTTCCTTGCTCCTTATAGGTTCAAGTAAGAAGGAAAGTTTTAAGTGAGAATTTCATTCTAATTTATGTTTAGTCTTGTATATATTATTACTTTCTTACAAATATTGAGGTTTCTAAACTTGTGTCTGAATATTTATAATAACTGTTTAAATAATAGAGGAAAATATTAGCTAAATGATGTGTTTAATGGTATTAATTACCATAAATGGAAAACATCACAAAAGATCTTTTGTTCATGAAAAGTATGCACTTGTCGTATTTGCTACTCAGAAACCCTAAGGATTGGGAATTTAAATATCAATATATGGCTATATTAGGCAAATGAGTAGAAGAAAATATTTTTAATCATGTTGTTTATGAGATATGTATTAAAATTTTATGGGATAATTTCGAGATAATTTATGTTTCGGAAGTATGCAATAACAAGATATCATGCCAATAAAGCAAAGCATATTAAAAATTACTATTTTAAGCTTAAAAAATGAGATGAGATAAAAAAAGAGAGGAAAAATAGTAATAATGAGAACTATGTTTCTACTACTATTTATGGTGATCTTTTTGTTGCGAGTGATAAAAATACCATAAATTTATTATTCTATGGGACTAGCTGGACTATAGATAGTAGTACTTCCTATCATGGCATGCCAAGGAAGGGGTTCTCTATTTCTTATACTCATCATGATTTTAGAGTATTGAAGATGGTTAATGGTAACAATATTAGGCTGATTGGCATGGGAACAATTTTTTTTAGAGATTAACAATGGTTCATAGTTAGTTTTTAAGCATTTGAAGCATGCATTTGATGTCCACTTAAATTTGATATATGTAAGAAAGTTTAATGATGATTATTATTACAATATCTTCAATGATAGACATTGGAAACTTACTAGATATATGATTATTGTATATAATGTAAACTTCTATATTTGACAACTCGATGAATATGGCGTAGATGACCAAGTCATATGAGTGCGAAGGGAATTGTTTGTTTGGCCAAAAAAATTACTTTTTTAGATTAAGGAAGTTAGGTTATACTAGTGTATTCATTGATTGGTTAAGATGCAAAGAAGAGCTCCTTTTCAAAGTCATAATCCTTTTTAGAAGTTGGATTGTTGGAGCATATACATTCTGATGTTTGTGGTCTTGTTAAGGGTGAGATCATATGGCGATGCACTTTATTTTGTCACCTATATTGATGATCATTCTAGAAAATTTTAGGTTTATGGTTTGAAAACTAAAGATCATGTTCTTAAGAAGTGTAAATACATTCAAGCCTTAGTTAAAAGATAAACAAGCAAAAAGTTGAAATACATTTGCAATAGCAACAGTGGTGAATATTATGGACCTTTTCATAACTATTACAGAGAGTAAAGTGTTAGACATTAGAAAACTCCTCCCAAGATTCCCTAGTTAAATTATTTTATGAAGAAGATGGATAGAACTTTGATGAAAAGAGTTAGATGCTTACTTAAAAAAAAAGCTATCAAATTTATTTTAGGCATGAGCACTTTGTATAGATGTGTATATTATCAATTTGTTTATATTGTTTCTTTGAATGGTGATATCCCTGATAGAGTTTGGTTTGGAAAAGATTTTTCCTATATTCACTTTTAAGTCTTTGGAAGTAAAACATTTGTGTAAATTCTTAAAGATGAGAATTTGAACTTGGATGCTAAGTCTAAGGAGTGTATCTTCATTGGTTATAATCAAGATAATGTTAGCTAATATTTATATAATCTAGTAGAGAAGAAACTTGTTGTAAGTTACAAAGTGGTGTCCTTTGAAGACCATATTGTTGAGAATATTGAGAAGGCAAAGAGTAATGATTACTAAAACAATGAGAGTTTGGTCAATGTTAAGCTAGTTTCTTTAAATAATGCACCAAATGCAGTTGAATATGGTCTTCAAGATGTTGAGATCCAATATGATAATAAAAATGGTGATCAAGTGCATAATGTTCAATAGGTATAGACACTTCAGGACTTCAGTACATGATTTTCTGGTTGGTCAGCGTGATTTTTTGGTTGGTCAACAATCAATAAATACAGGGGCAATAACTATAAAGACACTATAAAACCTTTATTAGGAGATCTATTAGAGAGAGAATCTTATTATTACATTATCCTTTAATGAGTATGTACTTATCACTAATAGGAAATAAACTAAAAGCTTTAAATAAGTCATAGATAATGAATAGAAGAACAAATGGTTTAAAGTTATAAAGGATGATATGAAATCCTTACATGATATTCACACTTTTGATTTGATTGAGCTACCTAAAGACTAAAGAGGTTTGAACAATAAGTGGGTTTTCAAAGTGATATGATACAAAGCTAGATAGGTTGTCAAAGGCTATATCCAGAAAAAGGGAGTTAATTTTAATAAAATCTTTTCTCTAATTGTGAAGATGCCATCCATTTAGGTTATCTTGATTTTAGAAGTATGCCTTGACTTAGTTTTTGAGTAGATATATGTTAAGATTGTTTTTCTCCAGATACAGAGACATATATGGAGCATCTAAAGGCTTTAAAGTCAAAGGAAAAGAGGATTATATTTGTAGAATGAGGATAGATGAAGGCTTTAAGAAGACTTCATATAACCATTGTATTTTTGTGAAAAAAAAGTCTAATTATGACTGTTCTTTTATTACTTTATGTTAATGTCTAATTTTTAGATTAGGAACTTTTCCCTCCTATGCATAGAAATTTCTACATTTTTTATCCTTAACTCCTTATTTTTAGGAACTAATTATGTCTTTTGAATTTCTCTTTTAATGTCTAAAATTTAGACCAGCGATAAGCAAGTGAGAGTTGATAGAATAAGGAGAGAGAAAAGAAGAAAGATTGCAATAAAATTTCTATAAACCAATTCTCATTTTCTGTCTGGTTTGGTGTTTTTCACCGTTAAATTGATCTTAAATTTTGTCTGACAATTCCTATCATTTCTATATAACTTGAAATTTGGAGATCTTATTTGGAGCAATGTAGATGCAGTTTTAGCTCATAAACTATTATTAAACTTTAGGTAATTTTTTTTCTTTTTGTTCTTTATTTTTTGGTATTACCTTTATCTTTTGTTTCTTCTTATTTGGTTTTTGTTTTCTGACCACTTTGAAGAGCATTTTGTAAGAACCTTATAGTATAATAGAGTTCTTTTGATAGACCAGAAGTCTTGTAATTTTTACGCTTGCATTTAGGGGGATCAGAAGTTTCAAACTTTCAAAATATAGAAAGATGTGTAAAGCTCTAAGGTCATTCCAATTATCAAATCAAAACCAAATGTTTTCTCTATTCCTTATAATGTTTTTAATTCTGTAAGCCATGATGCTCATTATTTTTAGCATTTGATTGAGGGTTTAAGAGTTAGATTGCTTATATTTAATGTTCCACAAGCTTTGATCATTTATGATGTAAGTATGCATCCATTTAACCCATATATATTATGAGCCTATGAAGAGTTTCCATCTCCTATTGGTTAATAACTTTTTTTTAGTATTTTGGTTAACTTAAAACCTAAACCATCTTTCCCTATAGGGGAGCAGATCGCAGGCTATTTCACCTTGGCTCCATGTTGATTATTTACTGAACTAGTTTAAAGAAAGTTCTTTATAATTCTTTCAATATCTTTGATTAGTCTTTAGGTAGGAAAATATGAGAACACCAATATATATACAGGCTATTTACGGTTTTTGATATGAGTTGTAATATACCTGTATAGAAAAGAAACATATTGTTGCAATGATTGATTCTTCTATTAATGGCGTCAAAAAGTGGTAGGTTGTCTATGTAAGTCAACCTTTTATCTTATATAAAAATTCTAAGGTACTTAAACGACAAATCCTGGTATTTTATACATGAGATTGAAGTTAGTAGATTGATAAGGTTCGAGAAATCAAATGAAATGTAGAAATAACTCTTAGTTTTGTTGATTGAAAGACTAAAGAGCTTTCAGAAGAAGGTAAAGGAGTTCATTAAAATGCTTGTAGATTCCTTATCTACTGACTAAGGAGTAAGAGGTCATCAGCAAAGGAGATATTAAATATCACTAACCTTTTTGCATCTGTAATGATATTTAAAAGCATTCCTTACGCAATCTTGTGAGGAATAAGATGAGTAAGGAACTTAATACATAAAGTGAACAAATTCGAAGATAAGAGGTTCATTTACCTTAATCCCTTAGACCCTTTAGAAACTTTAATAAAGTTAAAAGCCTTAGTAAAAACAATTTTTAGTAAACAATTCTTTAGTGGAATTTTGCTTTTATAGCCTTTAAACAGCTCTTGTGTTAGGAGGAGACTATCTTTAATACTTCTTCCTTTTTAGAAAGATTATTGACTATCACTAATTAATTTATTTAACACCACTTTCAAGTTTACTGTAGGTAATTTATTGATGATATTATAAATCACATTGTAGCAAAAGATTAGTATAAATTTATTTAGGGAACTAGGGTTAGGAGTTTTGGCAATAAGCAAATAAAAGTATTTTTCAACTCACTAAGCATTTTTCTTTTAATGAAGAATTATAGAGCTACATTGGTAACCATATCTCCTGTCAGGTGCTTTTTTAAAATGGGCATTAAAACCGTCTAACCTAGGAGCCTTATAATGATTCATTCTAAACAAGGCTAATTTGATCTCCATTAAGGTGAAAGGCTTTGTCAAATCTGCGTTAAAGGTTAGAAGGGGTTTTTGAAGTGATTATATACCAAATTTTTAATCTCCTCTTATTTACAGGCTAGATCATTATTACTCTTATTTAGATAGCATAACTTATTTGTATTCTTCATAATAAGAAATAAGAATTGTATTATATATGGAAAAATTTTTGGTATTCTTGTCTCCTTCCCTCAACTAGTTGACTTTAGCTCTTTGTCTTTAAAAAGAGTGGTTGTCCTCAAATGCTTGAATGTAGACTTTAAAAGCATTTTTTCTTGTTTCTCAATGCATTATCTTTAAGGAGGAACTCCAGACTGTTTTGTACATTGGGCAACTCTTCTCTAACTTTGGTAATGGCTAAAGTATTGCTTTTTTTCAATTCATTCTTGATTTCTTTTATCTTCCTTACACATTTGAAAGATCTATAGCCTACTATATTATGCTCTAAGTTACACTTGATAGCTTCTTCGAAGCCTTCCACCTTAGTAATAAAATTCTTGAATCTAAAGGGTTATTTTGAGAGTGGTTAGATCATAAAGGGGAATGGAAATAGGTCATGCTTATAGTAAATTTTGAGAGTCAATGTGAATTAACCAGTGTTTGATCAAGTTTTTTTTTTATCTAGCAGCTTACTTCTTGATTATTATTCTAAATGAAGACAAAGCCATCAAATCTTAAGTTCGTGAGCCCTAACATATTTAGACAATCTCTGAAGTTATCAACATTATTTTTATTGCTTAACCTATCACCTTCAGCTTTTTGGGGCAAAAAAAAGGTCATATTGAACTCTCCTAACACCAAGGATTGCTGATAGTTGAGGTTAAAGAGGATATATCCCTCCAATGCATATTCCTTTGGAATTCTAGGTTATAAGCATAAATAAAAGTAATCTCTAAAGTATTATGATCTTGGTCTATATTGATCACTAAATGAATGAACTGTTCAAAAGTAATAAAGTGGTTTATAGAAACATTTCTAGGATCAAAAGTCATCATGATTCTTCTGTAGTTGTATGTTTTGTGATTAGTGATCACATTCTAATTATTTCCAAACAACCATTTGTTGTATGGAATATTATTCTCTTTAATTTTTGTCTCTAAGATGCATATTATACCAAACCTTTTTTAGTGCAAATAATCAAGTATTATTTGCTCTTTTGGGCAATTTATACCCTTTACATTGTAAGCTAGGATCATGAGGAAGAGGCAGGGGTTTGAGGTCCCTTTTTCTTTGGTTTTATCCCAAGTTTCTTTTTGGTGATAGCAGTAGGTGTATCACCATCATCTGTAAGTTGTGAAGCATTTTTCTTCACTAAGATTTCCTTGTTTGGTACTTTAGTGTTGTACACGTAGAAGCTACCTAATAGGGTTAAAGCTACCTAATAAGGTTAAGTTGCCAGAAGAAGGCTTAAAGAGATTGTTAACGTTATTTGAGGGAGATCTCTTCAAGCTTGAAGTCTTCCGAACACTGTTATGGAGCTTGTTATTTGTAGAATCACCACCGTTAGTTGAGGTTGATTTTTTTAAAAGACATTATCTATATTTATTACGAGACCTAGGTTGTTGGTATCAATTTCGACCAGTTCCTACTAAGGAAGAGACTGGTTCAAGATGGAAACAGGTTAAACTTCAAGATTATAATTTAAGAGCTTTTATGCTAAAACTATTTGAAAAAAGTTTCTTCGTGGCTCTGCGTACTTTGTGTATTTTAGGAGCTTAGTTTCTATTTATAAGTAATTAAGATTTGATCTTCAACTAACTCATCATTATTATCCCAAACGAGTCTGCTAAGATTTAGTGTCAACTTTAATGTAACTTACAAAACCCCCTATTTTCATCTTGACAATAAACCGATCTAAGCATAAGGGCTTCCTCTAGATAATTAATTACAAAAGTGGACCAATACTCTAATGGCAGGTTACGATACTTAAACCTAAATTAGTACAGGCTTTAGCTTCATCACTTTGAATAAAAATAAAACAATTCATTGAAATAAAAAAATACACCAATATTTTATTTTGAATTTTGATCAATAAATACTAATATTTAAAATATTATTAAAAATTTAAAATTTACATCTTCATCTAATTTTAAAATTTTACTATTTATTTAATCTATCCTCTTTTTATGAAAATTGAAAAGTTAAAAACTTAAAATAAAACAAAATTCTTTATGTTCATTAATTTTCTTACTAATGCAACACTTATTTGAAACATAATGGATTCTGCAAGACAATGAAATTATAATATATAAACATTATCGAAATCAGTGACAAAAAAAGCTATAAATAATATGGCTTATTCTTTTTATTCAAAACAACTGTTTTATAAGTGAACATATTAATATATTCAATTAATGGTCCTAACTCATTGTCATCCCTCATCTTCTCTCATCTTCGTCTTATTTATACTCTCTCTCTCTTTCTCTCTCTCTCTCTCTCTCTTTGTGTAACTACATGTTCCAGAATATTGTTCATCTTCTTATCGTTTTTCTTTCAATCTTCCACTGCCGTGGCCGAAGTTGCCATTGGAAATATGACGAATACTGTTGGGTGGAGAGCGTGAAAGTTGGGTATCAGAGTTTGGGGTATTTTCTTTGTTAAACGCAGATGAAGCATTTTTCTTCCAACAAAGGTCCAACCAGTTTGTTATACATCAGAAGAACTGTTGAGTCGGTTAAAGCAAGTGAAATATGCGAAATCCTTAGGGGCTTTTTTTTTTTTCACCGTTTTTTGTTGCCATTTTTGTAAAAAGAAAATAAGTAAGTAAAACGCGTTTAGCTTACTCTGTTGTGCATTTTTGTTTCTGAAAATAAAAAAACCACAATAGTTTTACAGAAATTA
>JANPWT010000004.1:35362425-35376704 GCA_024678245.1 Erythroxylum densum
TTCTCTTTTAGTAAAGGTGAACATTTGTTTTGCAAGCTTAAAAGATCCATATATATTGAAACAACCATCATGCCAATGGTATTTGAAATTCCATGATGTTTTCTCATCATTTTGTTTTAAAGAAAATATCATGGATTAATGTATATAACAGAAGGTTAGTGGAGTAAATTTTGTCTTCTCGTACTATAAGTGGATGACATATTACTTGCAACCAAAGATAAGGGTTTGCTAAATAACGTGAAACAATTTCTCTCTAAAAATTTTGAAATAAAAGATGCGAGTAATGCATCTTATATAATTAACATTAAGATCCATCGAGACAGATTCCATGATATTTTGGGTTTGTCTCAAGAAACATATATTAAAATTTTTTTAGAGAGATTTTAGATAAAAGATTGTTCACCAAGTGTAGCTCTTATTATGAAAGGTGATAGTTTCAATTTAGACCAATGCCCAAAACTTGATTTTGAAATAAAACAAATGAAAAACATTTCATATGTTCTATAGTCAAAAGCTTGATGTATGCTCATGTTTATACAAGACCTGAAATTGCATTTTTCATTGGAATATTAGGTAAATATCATAGTGACCAAGATTAGATCACTAGAGAGCTGCAAAGAAAGTACTAAAGCACCTTTAAAGGATTAAAAATTACATGCTTATGTACAAACAAACCGACAATTTGGAGGTAATATGGTACTCAAATTCAGATTTTATTGTGTGTGTTTATTCAAGAAAATCAACATTAGATTATACCTTCATTTTTTTCCCACAAAGCTATATCTTAGAGGGGTGCAAAGCAATCTTTGACTGCTATTTCTACCATGGAGGCTGAGTTTGCTTTTTGTTTTGAGGCTACATCATATGGTGTATGGCTAAAGAGTTTCATATATAAGCTTAGACTTGTGGATTCAATTTTTAGGCCATTAAGAATTTATTGTGACAATTTAGTTGCTATTTTTTGGCTAAAAAAAACAAAAGCGGCAGTCAGAGTATACACATTGACATAAAGTTTTTATCTATAAGGGAACATATTAAGAAAAAAAAAGTGATCTTTGAACATGTTAGCACTGAGTTAATGATAGTTGATCTTTTAACAAAAGGCATGCCACCAACAAAATTCAAGGATCATGTTGTTAGAATGGGATTAGGTTCTATGATATATTTTTCATTATATGGACAATGTTGTTCTCGTGAAACTGTTATAATATTTTATGATATTATGGTACTCATTTTTTAATTTTGGAAAACTTGATTATTTTAGACTTAGAAAACTTGATTATTTTAGACTTAGAATAAACATAGGGTTTATTTATTAAGTAATGTTACCACATTCAAATTGATACAGAATATAGTACATTGTAATACATGGCAAAATATACTCAACAACTAGAAGATCTATCATGCACCATGATTCATATATTACATTTTTGGATCATATTAGGATTTGGCATTAAGTTAAACTTATGGACGAAGTGGGAGAATATGAGATGTTTTCCGTATTAAATGGTCGAACGTTTATGTAATTAATGGATATGAATGTCAGGTTTTTGTGGTAACTGTTAATGGGTTTGATGAGAGCACATTGATATATTTTTCTTGCAGATTTTTGGGGTCCCCTAAGGTCCTTTCCTCTCCTGAAAATGTACACCATCATTTTTTTTTTGGATTGAGAGCTTTGAAGAATCCTAAAATATTGACTTTTCAAGTAAAAACAATAATGACATGTAGGAAGTATTTTGATTTCTTCCTAATTTAGTTTATTTATTATTCTAACATGTATTACTATTGAATATATGTTGAATTGACTTATAAAATATCCAAGTAGCAATAGAAGGGTATTAGTCTACTCATGATTTGCTTAATCTACACCTAAAGATCATGGTTATAATCTTTTACTAAAGAAAGAAAGAAAGTATAGCAAACCAGCCTCTCTCAGCAAGTGCATATAAAGTTCCATCACCAATTGAAATTCAAGAGAATGTAGTATTAGAAATTGGAGCTCTTCTTACGACTTGATGATAATGATGTGCCTTACTTTACGAAAATGGATGTCTAAGGTTAATAAAATATGGAAAAATTCGAGTTCTTAGTGGATATGGATAGATTAAGTTTTTAATTTTTTTCTTAGCGGAGACGGATAGCCTAAGTTATTTATTTTGTTCTTAATTTGATCAACTCATATCTTGGAACAAGTCAATTCACCTCTTGGAGCAAGTCAATCCATTGATAATGAAAAAACAAATCCTTATAACTCCATCTCTTGGAACAAGTCCATCGATTGACAATGACGAAACAAATCCTTATAACTAGGTCGAAAATGCAAAAGTTCACGTTTAAAATGAAAATGTCTATTACTTTAATTAGTCCCCCTTCAGATTACGAATTCATTATCTAGGGAGGAAGATGTTGGTTGGAAGTTCCAACTTCTCTCCAAGGAGGGAATTAACAATTCAGGAAACAAGTAGGTTCAAAGGATTACAAGTAGAAGCAGTGCACGTATAGCGGATTAATTATGTGTGGTGGGAAAAAGACTAGTTAGGCTTAGTCGAGGCAGGCTGGCAAGTCTTTTCTTGGATGTAGTCATATGATTAATTAATGCAATTACTTGTTTAGGTGCGTTCAGTGGAAGCCGAAGGCCAAGTTTGCGGTTTTGTTGCAATTACAAAAATCCTCGTGGTTCATGTGAAGGACTATAGCTGGCATGGGTTTAATATGCAATGCCAGTGGGGTGTGACCATTATGTATTGAAATCACAATCCATTTATACTAGGTGGGACTTAGTTTTATCTAAAAGAGTAGGAGTGATGAGATTAATTTATATGCTAATCGTCAAATCTTTAGGATATAATTACTTTTGAGTGAGTGAAGAACATAATGACACTGTAGTACCCTTGACTTCTAGCCTAATGTGATGATACTGTGAAAGTGAAATCCTAACATTTAAAGAGATGGAAAAATATTTTTTTCCGGAATAACAAAAATGAAATTGTCCCCCTTACTTTTAAATTATTTATGTATTTTTACTAAAAGTCAGCGTACAAGACTCCTCACTTTGCGAGAGTTTGGCGCTTTGCAAGAGTCCGAGGACAATGAGACTATTTCTACGATTCAAGCTTATGATTTTCAAGTCACAAAAGAATGATTTGTATCAGTTGCTTCCAACGTTTTCCCTCTTATGTATTCTTATTATTTTTAGTGATTAACAACTTAAAAATGAAAAGTAAAATTTTTAAATTTTAAGGGCAAAAGTTTAGAATCACTTGTTTTGTTTCTAGGATTAAAACTAATTGAAAACAAGAAACTGAGAAGGCTATGTATAATCCAAATAAAAAATCTATATGTTAAGGATTTGGATGTGACCACACTTTAATATTCATCTGATTAATTCCATCGTACTTAAACTTATTATAAATCTAGTTGTAGATTCTACTAAAATGACAACTCAATAATACCCACAAACAGCAGAGTTGCTCTCCATCATGATTTAAACTCTCATAAACTATAACACTAAAATGATTATGCATTGTACATAAGGTACGTACATTGGAAGACAAAGAAGTGGAGAAGCATTAAGAGTAACGGTTGATAAACTAAAGTGTATACTTGAAGATATAAACAAGGAAGAGTATGAATGTAGAGTAAGGAACAATAGAAGGAAGCTAGCCGGCCTGCCTCTCCATATAAAAGTAATAATACAGTTACGACACCAACCGAAATCCAAGAGAATATAAGTTTAGAATTTGCAGCTTGATGATTTGATGATCTGATGATGATGATATGCTTTACTTTGGGTCATCACCAACTACACCGTTGATTCTGGCATTTGCTCTTACGTGCCTCTCACAAACCCTTTTCAATAATTTCTCACGTCAAGAATCTCTCCCCCGTAATATACATTCCTCTCGACTTACTTGCAATTTGCAAACAAGTTGAATACCAAGTTACATGGCCACCGCCCAGTATTATAATTATAATTGATACCAATCTCTCTTTAGCTGTTACAGTTACACGATATGAATAATAGATATATAAAAATGAAGAAAGATAAGTAGACAAGATATTCCCATGCAGAGAACCTCTTTTGTTTCTTTTGTGAGAAAAGAATAAGTTATTAGAGAACGGCATGACGAGAGACGTCAGTTAGGGGAAGGAGCCGCCAAGCTACAGCTCATAACGTACTTTTGAATGTGTCCAAAACCTGACGACTGGTCCAGGGTAGGGCTGTATGAAACTTCCTTTTTCAGTTATTTTGTAGGTATTCTCTTTTTGGGTGAATTGCACCTTGGATGTGCTCAGTTGTTGGCATATGCAACCAAGTAGTTGATCAGGGGTGTAAAAAGTGTTACAAGACAAAGATAACCTAGTAATAACAACTTGATCCTATCGATGTTGTGTCCTGGACCACATACATGCTTTTAATCTTAAGGCCAAATGAAATTACACAGGATACTCAGAAGTAAAGAGATTTTTGAAGAGACTTGAACTCTACAAACTCTCAAGAGTTTTTAGTTTAATGATTAGACAAGACAAGCAACGGAATCCGATGTATGAGGTTACAAAAGGTGAAAGATTCACGTATTTTTACTATCTGATGCACTAAAAAGGGGTTAAAGATGTTGACTAAATAGTCAAGTAACTGGTATGTCAATGGTAACTATCTGGTATTTTTAAAGTCAATTTAAGTTGTAAGTTTTTCATAAGTCTTCTTTTAATACTAGTTTAATTGACAAAGTCAATTAGACCAACTGAGCAATATATGGAAACTAATTACTCACAAGATGGATTGAATAAAGGGGCATTTTGTTATGCTAATGAAAACTATGCTTAAAACATTTCAAGAACTTGTCCTGCTGCTAGATAGCAGCTGTCACAATTTCATGTCAATCATTAGTAAAGCATAGGATATAGTCATCCAATAATTGGATGGTATAGCCGGCGTGATTTCAGGGTCATGGTCGATCCAACAAGTTAATTTCTGTTCTGTGTACAATGTGTGAAAGGAAGAAGTTGTGGGTCAACCCCACCCACATGAACTGCTTCAGTAAGTGCCCAAGACAATGCCATTACTCCTTATATTTCACTTGAACTCCCTTTTTTTTAATGATGTATTTTTTAACTTATGGTGTAATTATTAAACTCAAACTTTGAGTAAAATGTTACAAGGTAAGAAGCAAATTGGGATTAAGAACTAGCATGATAGGCAAGAAAAGCAAGAGAAAGGAGAAAAAGAGGGGAAGCAGCGCAAAAATTCTGTGGTTCCAGGCTTGCAAACCAATCCTCCGGAAGAAATAGTTTAGAAAAAGTAATGGGTTTGCTTCAAAGCCAACCGAATCTCACTCGTTTCCTCGCCTCCTCATACTTGCATTTGCTTCTTTTCTTATCTATCTTTACATGTCTGTCTCTCAACATACACCTGTATCTATCTATCTATCTATCTATATACTCATTTATATGTGACTGGTTACATTTCTATATAATAACTTCCCAAGTTTGGAAACGCAAGACTGGCAAAGCAATCCAAATTCACGGTTACTGTTCACGGGTGACTATCCCACTTAGAAACAATATTAAAACTTCCCTATTCTCGTCCTTGACACCATTCACTTCTCTTCTCTTTATATTAATACCAAACTCTATCTTCTGTGCTTCCTCCATCACCATTATTCTTCTTCACCTTCTCTCTCTCTTTGTTTTTGTATGTTCATGACAGAAATGGTGATGGAGGCTCAGCAAGATGTAACGGGGTCCAAGGAATTGATGCAGATTATCAAAGGCAAGCGCACCAAGCGTCAAAGACCATCGTCTCCGTTATCTTTGGCGATCTCGACGACCAAATCTTCTAGTAGCGGAGAAGAGCACGAAAGAATATTTGCCGTTGATAACAACACGTCGTCTCCTAGCAGTTCGGTTAATGAATTCGCTGAAAGCGCAAGAGGGGAAGAGGAAGACATGGCCAATTGTTTGATTCTCTTGGCTCAAGGCCACCATGCTCGCAAGTTATCACACTCTCATCACCAGCTTGCATCAACAACCACCACCACCACGACAAGCAAACCTCATCAGGGGTTATTTGCTTACGAATGCAAGACCTGTAACCGATGCTTTCCTTCGTTTCAAGCGCTGGGTGGACACAGAGCCAGCCACAAGAAACCCAAGGCTATTATTGAGGAGAAGAAAAGGTGTGCTGTGACTGCAGAGGAAGAGGAAGATCAACGGCATATTATGAGCACAGCCCTCTCGTTGCAAATAGCTGATAGGAGTTTAGGGACATCCAATGTTGGCAAATCTAATAAGCTTCACGAGTGTTCCATATGTGGGGCTGAGTTCTCGTCTGGTCAGGCCTTAGGTGGCCATATGAGGAGGCATAGGGCGTTTGCTACCAATTCAACGGCAACAAGAAGCATGAGTTTGGTTGCAAGTAGTTCTGACGAGTCCCTATTGTCGAAGAAACCAAGGAATAGTCTTCAGTTAGATCTTAATCTTCCAGCACCTGAAGATCATGATCCCCGAGATCAACCCAAATTCCACTTCACGTCAAAGGGAAAAGTTCTCATCTTTTCTGCTTCTGCTGTGGTGGATTGCCACTACTAACCAATCATGAGAAGTGGCAACGATCCTGACTCCTTATTTTGTGAAAATCAATTGATCATCAATTTCATGTGAATTGTATTATTAACTTTCCACTTTCACTAATTTGATTATTCATTCTTCAATTCCCGAAATGCCAATTTTCATGGTAATTAATGACTTAGTCCTGCCTGGAGTTGGATAATTAGAGTATCTGTGGACATGTGTGTCACAGTAAAAGGTTTCCTCTTTAATTGCCCTGACAAAAGGAGTGGGATGATGAGATGGGCGTGCCACCACCAATATCACCGCAACCAAACTTGTGGTGGGATTAGGTTCTGTTTTCGTTGTTTGATGAGCTAAAGAGATATGTGCTAAACCTTCATCCCTCTCTGTTTGTTATGTTTCATGTCAATAAACTGATGGCTAGCAGACAAAAGCTATTCTTAACTTCCCTGCTTTTGCGTTATGTTATGTTATTGTTTATACGTCACGCACTCTTTCCAAACCAGTATGCTACAAGACTAGCCTGATGTTGGATTCGGGTACCTTACCTTTGGTTTTCCCCATTATGACAATTTTCCCATTACATTGCTCTTAAACACTATAAAACTGTACGAGAGAAAATTTTAAGGGATTTATTAGTTAAGGTTCGTTGTAAAAAACAATAAGAAATGTTCAATTGGCTGGACTTACAGTTATGTTCAGTTTAACCAAGTTCAATGCCTATATTGAATGCATATTCAGTTTTAATTATCACATGTTATAACTATACTTGTAACTTTGAGAGTCATAAAGGATGTGATGCTTGTAGCAGCACCTTTGTGTAATTTTAGGTTGGTTCAACAGACTTTTAGCACTTGGTCTAATCATAAACCAAACTTCGTAACTGAACACTAAAAGCGTATGGTCCTGTGAAGAAGATCCATGTGCCTATCTGGCTAAAGCAGCTGTGATCAATCAATCCGTGTTAGAATCGTCTCTTTCCAACGCTTTATATTTATGAAAAACTGAAGTTCTAAGGTGTAATAAAAGCATACCAACTTTGTGAACATCTAAAATACAAACCCAACACTGTTTTTAACCAAATCAACGCGTTGTCATTAAACAGGACCGAACATGACAACTTAAACCTAGTTTTTGTGTTGTCATGTTCCTCTCCTCAACAAGGACACACACCGCAAATTGAGCTCAACATAGTAAGGAACGGGGTATGTGGAGACAAGGGTGTGACGCGGATAACTAACATGGACATAAGCTATACTTGTCCTGTCAAAGAATAGCCTTGGCAAAGTTAACTTTCACTTTAGTAGTGTTAAGGGATTCGATTAAATTTTAAACCAAAATTTAAAAAGAAATGAATTTTTATTTTATAATGAAAATTATTATGAATTTCAAAATTTACAAAATCTCAATTTAAAAAATATAAACGAGTTCATTATTCAATGTAATTTAAGTTGAAAACTTAAAAAGATACTATATTCTTTATTATATTAATAATAATTAAATTATGCATATTATTTTTAAATTATTATAGCTCATAATTAATTTATTTTTGATTTTAACCTACCATAAAAACTCTATGCTTTATATGCACAAATTGCAGGTCCGGACTCGAGGGCGATACGAAAGCAGAAGAAAAGAAAACCAAAAAACAAAAACAAAAAAAGAGAGAGAAGAAAATGGCAGTGAGACCCGACGGTTTTATAGATGATGATGAGAACGGAGAAGAAAACAGTCTCTTCCTTGGAGGAGATTTTGTCGTCTATGAACCGGAAATTCCACAGCATCTACGCGACCTTGCTGCCGCCGCCCAGCTCGGGGACCTCGACGCCCTTCGCGTTGCTCTAGGTCTTTCTTCTTTAATCATTTCAGTTTTCCTTAGACTTTATCTTGATTACCTATTTTAGTTGTTGAGTAGTTGGGCAATCAAGACTCAATTTCTGGTTTTAGTTAGATATTAATTCTAAGGTCATTTTTTGGGAAAAGGCAATATCTTTTCGTTTTGTTTTCGATTGGTTGGAGTTGGTTGATTAAGAACTTTGAAATGATTTCCATGTAATGTATATCAAATTTCTTAAGAAAGCGAGTGAGATGCTGTTGATAAATTGTGTATTCTTTTATGTTTTTGGTTTGATTCTAATGGAAATGTAACGTTTCTTTTATTTTTCCCCTTCTCTAGATGGTTCTTAGGCGTTTTCTTAATAATATTTTCGATTAAGATGATCATGAACTGAAATTATTTCCTTCAGCTACGGAAAAATGAAGACAATCCTTGGAATGTTGTTGTATTGTATCATTGTTAGTGGGCAATTGTTTGTTCATCCTCATGGATTGTTGAGTGTTCCGTAGCTTGAGCTGATGGCTTTCTAGTAATCTTTTTATATAGTACTTTACTTTGGATGCAGATAACTTAGATGGCAGTATTGATGAGGTAGTGGAAGATGGGGACACAGCTCTTCATCTGGTTTGTCTGTATGGTCATTTTTCCTGTGTCCAGGTATGTTTAGTTTAATTGCATGAAACCCCGTCTGTTTATATTTAAGGTAAATCATTTGATCATTTACAGCATTTTCATTGCAGCTTCTCTTAGAGAAGGGAGCAAACTTGGAAGCCAAGGATGATGAAGGAGCAATCCCTCTTCATGATGCTTGTGCTGGGGGTAAGCAATAAGATATTTTAGCTGTGAGCTGTATATAATTTTTCACTCTTGTTGATTTTCCTTTTATTCTTCACCACTGCAGGATTTACTGAGATAGTGCAGCTTCTACTTAACAGTGCTAACAGTCCAGAGTGTGTGAAAAGAATGCTCGAAACTGTTGATACTGATGGTGATACTGTGAGTTTAGTTTTAGCTTATCTGCTAATGTGGGGCAACTAAAACGTCTAAAAAGAATTTGTTTGTATGAACTGTGTTAGTTTTTGGAACTTTCTTTCCTTCCTTTGATCATTATGGATGCAACTTCTGCAGCCTCTTCACCATGCAGCGAGGGGTGAACATGCAGATGTTATAAGGTTGTTGCTGGAATTTGGTGCTGCTCCAACAAAGATGAACGTATTTGGAAAGGTCAGTGGTATTTGAAATGTCAGATCATAATTGCCCTTCATTGTTATATTCTTAATCAGTTGTCTTGACAGATCCCAGGTGAGCTACCTGATCCAAATACAGAAGCTAGGGAAATTTTGGAAGCTGCTGCTAGTGTATTCTCAAGCTCATAGGTTATGTGCTATGTAATGCTGTTTTATATGATGTGTAGATTTTACTAAATGATTATTAGATGATACTTTTCTCTTGGTTTCGTATCTCTGGCACAATCAGGCAAAACCAGAAGATTTTGATGTGGCGGGCTTTTTTTTAACTAAAGGTTGTTAGAGGATATTTGTTTGTCCCTTTAGTGTGTCTAGAAAAGTAGTAGTGGTTGATAGATTCAAATATCGTGGTGCTTAGAATCTTCAAAGGAAAATGAACACGGGCATTTGTTCAAAGCAGCATGATGAAATTTTCAATGCACAGATATTGCATTTTCTTGCATACGAATCGGTCGAACTTGTTATGGACTATGCCATAAATGTCAAAGGACTTGGACTTAGGGTGGCATTAGGCCAGTTTAAGCTTGGCCTGACCCAAGACTCGAATGGACTTGAGACTCGTAGCTTAAATGCAATTTTTTAAAAATTTTAATTTAAAGTCCAATTTTGTCCCTTTCACAGTGACGTGGTCTGTACTTATGACATTTAATTTTGGATGAGCAATTTAACTTTGGTTTAAAACTCCAAAAAAAAAAATTGAGTTTAACTCGAAATTTGATTAATTTGAGTTAAGCTTGTTAATTTTATATCGAAATAAGCTAGTTTGGGCGCAAATGTCATTCTTAACTAGATTATTTGCCAACAATGAAACAATAGAATTGAATTGGGTGCTTTACTTAGGCTTTTTATATTTTATTTAAATTAATATAATTACTATTATTTTGCTAATGCAAGTATCATAATATTTTTAATAATTTATTTCATTTATAATAATTCACTATTAATTATTATTAAAAATTTATATCAATTTAATAACTATATTTTGTACAAATAAGGTTTTATTATAATGTTTTATAACATTTTGAATATTTTAATATTTTTATAATTAATTTTATGTTAGACAATTATATTATAATAAAATTAAAAATTGAGTATAATAATAGATTTTAAATATTAACTTAGCTTTCAGAAAAATAATATTATTAAAGTAAATTATTTTGATATTAATTCTTAACTAAATATAAAAATTTTAATTTAAAATGATTATTCACATATTGATGTTTAAATATAAATTTTTAAGTTTAAATAAAATTAAAAAATTTTAAATTAAAAATTTTCTTTTAATTATATTACTAAATATTTATTTGATAGGTTATAATTATATAACTTCATACTTTTATCAACTATTCTTATAACACTGAAACAATATCGATTATTTTTTATAAAAATTATAAATTATATATAATCGTTTATTTGAATATAAATTATATTAGTTAAATACACAAAATTATTTATCATAATTGATTCTATTATTATTAATAGACATAAAATGTAATCATTTTTTACGAGATACATATATTTTAAAATAATTAAATAGTAATTTGATTTCGTGTTAAATAATTAGAGTGGTATCTCTCAAAATAAAACTCAAATTTCCTTGAGATTGTTAAAGATCTTTTGCACTTTATTACCTTCTTACATCATCTTGAGAACCAACATAATACGCACATCCATGCTAGCCATTAATCTCATCCAAAACTGATCTTACTGGTTACACTACAATAAGTCAATATGAGTTTCTAACACAACTTTGCATGTTCTCGAGCACAGGGCCATTATTCATAATAACAACCCAAGTAAATGCAAACGCTCACCTCAGTAATAGGAAAAGTTGACACCATTTTTGAGTTGGATTTACCATGTAGATTGGTTCCAACTGGAGCTAGCCTTCCCCCTCGTCTCTCTTTCGAATTAAAGGACCAATCCACAGGCTTTGGCAATAAGGCCCTTGCCAATAACAATTACCTCGTACAGCTCCGCATGTACAACTGTGCAAGTATCTCTTCATCTACTTTCCCTTAACTCAGTACTGTAAACTCAAAATTAGGCCAAGTTGACAACCCAATGCCATATGTAATGTGCAGCTCCTGAGGGTCCTTTTGTACGTATGTTTTGTTTATTTGCATGTGGATTTAATGATTTTATTCTTCATGAGAATATGTGTCAAAAGTTTATTTTCTGATATAGTATTCTTTGTAGGTGATGGTGGGAGCATCCAATTAAATCTAGTTAAGTGGACTAAACTGAGGATTGCTCTCATAGAGTTTATGGGAGGAAAACATATGGATGGTTCGGAGAGCAAGTACATAACTTGTGCTCACAAAATCAAATTTGTTTATGAATTAATATTTCAACACCTGCTTGATCTTGAAGCAGTACTGGACAAGTACCATAAAGCAGTCATTAGCCTAATAGGACCAATGAATAATGTTGCAGCAAAACTGATTTCTGTGGTAGTTAGAAGGAGTGCCTGACTAATCAAGGCTCCAGTAAGATATATTGATTTCCTATAAGTAATTAGTTGTATGCACGGTAGGAGGTTTTTGACTAACTAATTAGAGAGATTCTGTTATAAGAAGTACTATATATGTATCCATTGTGAGCCATTAACAAAGATAAACAACCATTACCCAAATCATCTCCCCTTCTCCTTCTCTTGCTCTACCTCTCTTTCTTGTCTATTTTTCCTATCTTCCTTTCCTCCTCTCTCTCTCATACCTCATCTTTCACCTCACTCCTATAAAGCAACCTCATCCCTGGACTGCCATCATTTAGTGCTTTCATTGAAAGAATAAATTATCGAAGGATTGACAACCAGGTCTAAGGCAATAGAAGAATAATTGACCGAATTGACAGAATAATTGACACATTATGTGACCATCTTTTCTAAATTTGAGAGCCTTTGTTCAAGGGTCCAATAACAATATGATGCCTTCCAACAATAGTCAAAGATTGTTGAGTCTCTACGTCAGGCTATGTCTGTTCAACAAACCGTTATGGCGTACATGATGATGAAATTGTCGAAGGTGGAGAAACAGTTTACCTAGCCGCCCCTACTGTCCTTACCTACCTCATCCACCATGCACCCTTCACCCTCATCGTCAGGATAGTCATTGGCCTGGCGGGACTAACATGGTGTTGCAACACAACCAATTTCTAAAGTATTTAGAAAGAGTGCCCAATGAATCAAGGTTTTAGTTAGATATAGAGATTTCCTATAAGCAGTTAGTTATATGCTTGTTAGGAGGTTTTTAGCCAGCTAATTGGTGAGATTCTGTTATAAGAAACATTATAAATGTATCCCTTGTGAGCCATTAACCAAGACACAGAACAATTACTCGAACCACTTCCCCTTCTCCTTCTCTCTTACTCTCTCTCTCTTTCTTGTCTATTGTCAGTTCTTCGTGTGAAGAAAATATGAAGATGCTCTTTTATTCACTAAACGATGAAATATATACAGGAGCCAGGTTTGTACAAATAAAAGATTTGCTCTCTCTCTCTTCTAACTATCGAGTATATTGCATGAATATGTACAGGCTGTAAAAGTGTGTGTGCCGCTTGTCTGGTATGGGAGGAGATGTGATATGGGCCTGTCTACAGGCCCCCCTCAAGTTGGCGACTGTGTGAGCAGACCCAACTTGATGATGTTCGAAGACAAGTCTGGGGAAGATAAAGGTTTGGTGAGGCAACCAACGAACTGTGAGGAAGATGGAGTGTAAGAGGTAGAAATGAAGCCTTCGATGACAGCGTTTCGGATGAGATGACAGTCTATCTCAACGTTCTTAGTGCGTTCATGAAACACTGGGTTCTTGGAGATGTGTATGGCGGCTGCATTGTCACAATGAAGAGGAATAGGCAAAGGTATTGGAAGTTGCATATCACGTAGGAGGTAGGTGATCCAACGAGTCTCGCAAAGAGCACTGGTCATGCTTCTGTACTCGGCCTCGGCGGAAGATCGACTAACAGTCTGCTATTTTTTGGTTTTATAGGATACTAAGGCATCACCTAACATAACGCAGTAACTAGTGAGAGATTTCCTGGTATAATTGCAGCCGACCCGGTCGGAGTCAGAGAAAATTTGTAGGGGAAGTGTTTGTTGTGATGGATAGAAAAGCCGATATGTTGCAGTCCGCTTGAGGTAGCAAAAAAGGTGTAGCAATGTGTCCCAGTGCTGTTGTCGTGGTGCTGAAGTGAACTGAGTTAATTGATGGACGGCAAAAGCGTGTCAGGGTGAGTTAAGTTTAAATAAAGTATCTGGCCGACCATCCTTCTGTATTGATCAGAGTTGTTGAGTAAAGGCCATCATCGGGTATGAGTTTCTGGCCTTGAGGAAATGGAGCTACGGCATCTTTGATGTCTAGTAAGTTGGCTTCCGTGAGAATATCCTAGATGTATTTGTCCTGGGAAATGGAAATGCCGTTATCGGACCGATGTAACTCCAGTCCAATGAAATATGTAGCTAGCCCAGGTCTCTAATAGTAAACAAATTATGTAGGTAATTTTTGACGTCTAGGAGTAGGTCCTCTGTAACACCCCACTCCTGTAAGACCCGAACCCGATATCGTTGGTGATATCCGAGTCCGTGCCCCGCGAGAGTGGCGTACTACATCAGTCGATTT
>JANPWT010000004.1:35383748-35397446 GCA_024678245.1 Erythroxylum densum
ATAATAATAATAATAATAATAATAATAATAATAATAATAATAATAATAATAATAATAATAATAAGGATATTTTGGTCTTTTAGTTACTTATTCCTTTCCTATTCCAAGTTTATATTTTCAAACCAAACAATGGAATAGAAATTCTTTATCTATTCCATACCTTAAACCAAACAAAGTAATACACATTCTATCATATTCCTCATCTTTTCTATTCTAAAGAATATCTATTCTATTCCTTATCGATTCCATCCCATGAACCAAACAGGCTGATAGTCTCTATATCTGGTCTTTTTCAGAAAAAATACGAAAATCCTCTAAACCTAGAAAAAAAAGTAGAAAATGTAAAGATGATATAACTAGAAGTGTCCTCTATTCCTTCTTATCATTATCTTTATCATATACACTTCCCATATAATCAGGCAGCAGATCCCCACCTAAAAGAGAACAACTTGATTCCCTAAATAATAAAAATCCTAAATGTATCGAATTTGTATTTAAATCAAATTTTAAAGATAAAATTTTCCTTTGCACTTGCTCACGCTTAGTCAAAAACTTTTTCTGCTAACTGGGAATTTAAATTGTCTTTGCTTTCCTTGCATTTTTTGATTCAAATTCATCTCTCATTTGTTGAAAACCATTTGAGAATAATTAAGAAACAAGTTTATTAATTTTAAATAAAAATTTCAACACATTAAAGATATTTATATTTAAAAGTTAACACAAAAATAACAACTTATTAGCCCGTGAGTCGGGCCAAGAGCAGCCCGAACCCGCCTTAGCCTAGCCTATTGACATCCTTAAATTCAATTGAAAGATTCGTAAATTTATCATTTTTATAAACAGAAAATTCCTTCCAAACTCGATCGCGTTCTAACAGGGAAGAAATCACCTGTTCTATTTACTATGTTCCTACTTTGTTCTATTTCATCTCATCCACACATTTTTTTGAATCTCAAATAATTGTATGAATGAGATGAAATGGAATAAAGTAGGACCAGAATAAGTGGAACAGGGTTCTATTCCCATTCTAACAATATACACATTATAACACTTTTTTAAGATCAAAATCCACTATTATATCTTTTTCAATAATGTTTTCATCCTACTTAAAATTATTATCGTACTTCAACAATTTATACCTATTTTTTCTTGTTTCCTATTCTTCATGTGCATATTTGGTTGAACGATCATGGAAGGGTTTAATGATAATAATTGAGTTCTTCGATGATGGAGGGTTGTTGGGTTTTAAATTTTGGATCTACTGGAAATTCAGATAGTATAAGTTAGACCCAATTGGATTTTAGATCATGTCCTCAAGGACTCGGGCCATTGCCAACTTGATCTAACTGAAGTTAAGCCTTTTTTCCAATCCTAATTAATAGATATAAGTTTTTAAAGGGTTTTTAGTTCTATTGTGTATTTTAAATTTTTTTATTATGGTTGCCGTTAATTAAAAAAAGTTAAAAGACATGGACCTCCGATATAATTTAAGCAGCCTTAGAAAAACCCCTCCATCTTTAAAATTCTTAAAAAAAACTCCTTTTAGTTTTCAATTTTTTAGAAAAATCTCTTTCTCTTCACTTAAGTTTAAAAATAACAATAAAATATATGCAATATAAACATTGAATGTTGAATAATCAAATTTTGTTTATATGACGATTCACCCTAGCTCTTAAACTAGAACCAAATTAATTAAATTTGACTCAAACTAATAATTTATTATAGTTATCTTAAATTATTACTTTAATTCAAATTTAATTAGTTTAGGTCGATTTTGGGAGCTAAGTTAAGTTAATCTATTAGTGACATTTGATTAGTTCACATCCTATGTTCATATTACCTGTGTTTTATTGTCATTTTTTAATCGAATCTAAGATAAGAGATATTTATGAAAAAATGAATACTAAAAATAATTTTTAAAAAAATTAAAATTCAAAAGGTTTTTCTAAGATTTCTTAAAATTATAGAAGACGTCTATTTTTTACCCTAAAAATAATTTACTAAACATGTTTGGTTCCAAATATTTTTATGTTTTGTTTTTAAAAATAAAAAATCATAATAAAATTATGAAATTGCAATTAGTTACCAAATAACATGACTTCTCTTATTTATATTTCTCTCCTTCTGCTTTGTCTTTGGACCATCACTCATCCTTTTTTTTCCCCCTCTTTTTTAACCACCTCACTCAAAAAAAATTTAAAAAAAAGCTCATAATTTTGGCTCATCCTTCATCATTAACTGCTACAACATAGAGAAAGAAAAAATATGAAAAAGAGATTCTACAGCATTTTCAGGAAAAAAAAAAGAAAAAAAAGAGATTCTACACCATTTTCATTATCTTTTCATTTTCAATTACTTGCTTCTCTGAGTTCTCATCTCCTCTCCTTTGTTTCTCTCTTTTTCGTAACCTCATTCTTTGTTTAAGCCATACAAAATTTGTCAAATTTGCATCAACTTGCAATATATTTTTCTATCATAACTTATTTGCTATTTCAATTGGTTGTTGTAGCTGGAAGCTCAAATAAGTGGATGCCTCATTTTGGATAAACCAAGTTGAGATAAGTTTGATAAGTAGTATAGGTACATCATTTGATATGTTTCAAACTTAGATTTTTGTTATGTTCAATGCTTCATTCTTTGGTTTCACTTATCGTTGTTTCTCAGGATGTGTTTATCCCTTTGTTTTTGTTAAAATCTTAAATTTATGGTTACTAGCTTCTGAATATGAATGTCAAAAAAAAATTCTTTAATGATCATTAATAGTTGGATTGATTCTAATGTTTTTTTGTCTAATTATATGTGTTTTCCATAATTCTAATTACCATTGATCCTGATTTCATTTGGCTTGGAGTTATCCTATATTTTTGTTATTATAAAGTACTAAAAGCACCCTTTTAAAGCTCTTGAAATGTTCAATTATATTAAAAATAAGTTGTGTTTATCTCCTTATTTTTGTTAAAATCTTAAATTTATGGCTACTAGCTTTTGAATATGCATGTCATAATTTTTTTCTTTTATTATCGTTGATAGTTGGTTTGATTCTAATGTTATTATTTTGTTTGTCTAATTATGTGTTTTCCATAGTTCTAATTATCATTGATCCTGATTTCATTTGGCTTGAAGTTATCCCATATTTTTGTTATTATAAAGTACTAGAAGCACCCTTTTAAATCTCTTGAAATGTTCAATTCTATTAAAAATATGATGTATAATAGGAAACTCAACCCTAATTTTAGTGCCTATAGCTCAATACTTAACAGAGCTTATAAGGATTAAAACAATTAGGGTTTGCTATAATGGTAGACAAATGATTGTTTCAAAACTTTTGCTCATCCAATTATGGTTCTTTCATTGAAATTTTTTGGATTTAGAAAAGTTGAATCCAATATCTTTGTTTTTTAAGAAGGCTTCTAAAAAGAAGATTAATTTATAGGATGAAAAATTATAAGTGTATGTTAAAGGAATTCTCTTAATAAGGATGATTAGAAGAGGCTATTGGTTTAAATTATTTGAAAAGAAATATTTTCATGAAGAATAACTCTTATCGTGCATAACTTGTTTTTAACTTAACTTTAAAGATTAGTGTGAGGAGGGATATGAATGCCTGACGGAAATAACAAAAAGAGGTTTTATTCTTTGTATATTTGGTTTATTTAATTTTATATCATCAAAATGTAGAGGATGTGTCTGTTAAACTTTCTCTTCATTATACGATTATACAAGATCTTAAACATATATAATTCTCACATATAAATTATCGTACCTTGATCCATAAATTCAATTGATGTTGATTCTCTTCCATTTTTATATTCTTTCTCCTCTCTTTATCACTTATATATTCTCTCCTTATTTGATGGTTATCAGTAGAAGCAACTTAATCAGTAAGAATAGGACCAAAATAGGCGACGTTTATAAGTGGTTTTTGAGAAAACCACCTCTTAACTACCACACCTATCATGTCAGTATTAAGCTTTATAAAAATTTATTAGACGAGACATTAATAATCCAATAGTGTCTGGATTAATTAATGATAATAAATTTTTTATGTAATATAAATATAATTTACCTTGTTTTAGTTTCTCATCAATATTGCTATAGTATGTAATAAAATATATAAATTGGGAAGGCAAAAATATCATCTTAAGAGAGTATGGAGGTGTATAAATTTTCACCATTTTAATATAATCTTATTGTTATCATTTCCCTTAAATTTAGTATAAGGTTATCAATATTATAGTCAACAAGTTTTCCTAAAGAAATAGTATAAAGATACATTACAATGGATGTTTTTTATAAGGTCATCATTTATTTATGTTTTTTGGATCTAACAATTGGTTTAGGATGAGTCCTACTTAGAAAATTTGAAACTTACAAGCATCCTTCTGAAACAAAAGGAGATGTTTACCAGAAAATGATGACAATTTTATGATCAAGTTTTGATATTTTAAGAATAAAAAGAAAAAAGAGCAAAATACCAAATTTTATTCAAGGAAAATTAAAGATAATCAAGACCTAATTTGCCCATTAAAAAGAAAGAAAACTAGTGAAAATGAAGAATCAAGATAGGAGATCATTGAAGTGCCTAAATCAATTTCAGATACCCCTAAATTCACTAACCCTAATTTCCCAAAATCCCTAATTTGGCACTTCTATTATTTGTGTGTCTTCTCTGCCCGTTACTTCTTTACGCATTTTTTCTCTACTTCTCTACATGTTGCTTCTTTACTTCTCCAAATGATGCTTCTTTATATTGTAAAGTGCATCTCAAGTTCACGTTGTCTACTTTGTCTCATATTGTTTGCTATGGGTTCAAGTGGAGGGGGGTTTACATTGTCTGCTTTCTTTTCTCTTTAGTGGCCAGTGTTTAAAAATTTTATAGATAATTTATGGTCCCCACTTATTAGTGGTCCTGACATGTTGTTTGTTGTGAGTTCACTTGGTGGGAATTACATGGTTTGCTTCCAACTTGTGTTGTATGCTCCCAATTCATATTGTCTGCATATATGTGATATAAATCGTATGGTGTTTTATAAAAGGATAGTGAACTTCCAATGCATTAGTGTACTTAGCAAAAGCTTGTCTTTTATATTTCTTGACATTCATCCCTTTAATTAAATTAAACTACTCAAAGATGTGGTTTGGAAATTGCAAGGTCTCCTTCTTATCAATCTTAATGTTGTTGTATATGTTTCTATTCAGAAACCACTCTATGTTATGTTTATTTTTCTAAGCAAAAAAAACTACCCTCGTACCTAAGATCAGTGGCCTCTATTTAACCCAAAAACTTTAAGAAATCATCAATCCAGTACTTCATTTTTGTTTTTCATATCCACCTCTTGAGTTAATACATTATAATTGATGGTCACATTGGCTTGAAATTGTTATACCAAGGAATCTTGGAAACCACAAGCCAATTAACCTCATTCGAGGCTCCATAAAGCTTAAAAATTTTATTCAATATTTCAAGATATAGAATTCATAAATGAAATTGCTTGTTACAATACATAAAGTAAGGCCTACACATACAGATATAATTAATGTGATAAATACAAATAATGAGATATAAGTAACTTGATTTTTCCTACAATAACATCCTTAGTCACCTTTTTAAATTTGCCATTAATTTGTGGTTTTAAGACTTGTGATTAAAGAAGTCAAACTTGTGAAGAATAGCTCATTCTTGTCAAGTAATAATCTTGGCCATCATATATGATCAAAGCATGCATTCTTTTATGCATCTTGCATTTAATTTTCATATTCATCATACATGCATATAATGTCCTAAATCATTATAAATACATTTAATTTTCAAAATGTTTGTTCCGTTCGTTCCATTCATATACACCTTTTAATGTTAACCTTTTTCTTATGTAATTAAAATTTACAAAAATGATTCACAAAAGGGTAAAGTGCATAAATGTGGGACATATGGAACTTCAAACTACAACAATAGAAGGTGTAATATAACAACAAATGAACAACTTGCCAGTGTAAGCAACAAGTTTTTTCACTGAATTATTGTTATTATTGTTGTATTTAAAATCTGCTTAATTTTATTCTTACCTTTTATTTTAATTTTTAATTTTTAAAATTTATTTAAAAACTTAATTTAATTTTATTTATTTTCATAATCATTAAAGGATTTTTTTCTATTTTTATTTTTATCATAATATGAACTTATTATTTATTAGATAAATACTTTTATATTATTTTATGTTAAATAATAATAAAAGGTTATGGCCATTATAATTTACTTTTTTGAGAAATACCATTATAATTTAATTAATCAATATTGACTACTTTGTTTAAATTTATAATATTTAGAGTGAAAATTATTCCAAAAAAGCTAAAAAATTTAAAATAATTTTCAATGAATAAAATGTTTTATAATAAAATATTTTTAATAACACAAGTTATTTTTTAAAGTTTAAAATTTTATAAATTTTATCAAATACATATTACTCCAAAAATTATTTTTTAAATATGAATTACTTGACTACATTCAAAATTAATATATTTCTAACTTCTATTTAGTGATTTTATTACTAATAATAACAAAAGTATAACCAACTAAATACTATAAATTAAATAAAGCTTTATTTTGATTAAAATTAAAATTAAAATCACAAAAAGAAAATAAAAACTATAACAAAAAATAACTTTAGAACCAAATGCCCTGAAACAAATTCATATTCCAAAAGCTAATATTATATATATACATTAAGATATTTTTGTATGATCTAAAAAATCACTCCAAATGTTCTATTTAACATTTTTTTCAAATTAACCTTTTTATAAAAGAAAAATATGAAAATTTCATTATCCAAAAAAAAGAAATTTATAAAAGAGATGGATGGATATGAGAGTAACGATGTTGTAAGCATACATATCTAGTATTGATAATAAAATATAACGTTAAACACAATTCTAGAGCCTACCTTATTATCCAATGCAAACCTTGGTTTGTAAAGATATATATAAAGTTGTTTTAAATGTTTTTAGATTGTTTTCTGATCCATAATATCATTTTTAGAATTGAAGGATCAACCTTTCTAATTCACCAACATAAAAAGGAAAATAGAACAAAGATTTAAGATGGAAGATAGTGAACAAGAATACCCTCATATTAAGAATAACTAAAACATATACTTTTGGAGAAAAGTAGTCTTAAAGGTTTTAAACTTTTTTCCTTATTTTTAAAATTTTCATTTAATAAAAATAAAAAATTAAGAAAGGGGAAGGGGGTGGGGGGAGGGATTTATTAGAACTTAAGAATCTTAACCTAAATACAAGGACCAGTATACAATTGAGTGTTATATGACAAAGAGTGAGTAGCTTTATTAGTTTGCCTCTTAACAAAATACACATTGATGTTAGTGTTTGAAACTAACATAGACCTACACTCTAGGATGATAGGGCCAAGTTCTTGATCATGTTTTTGAAAATTATTGATTTTATTAACTATTAGTTGGATATCAATTTCAACTAAAAAATTACAAAAAGAGGAGAAAAGCAATTCTATTAGAAAGATTCTTATAGAGCTAGAGGTTTAGCCACTTTCAGTGGAGGAGTATTAGGTATGGTAAGGGAGAAACTTGCCATAAATTGTTGATGATTACTGATGACAATACTAATATTCATTATATAGTCAGCCTAAAAAATTGTAGAGTACACATTGTAGTTTAAAACACTAATTGTTGGAACTTGCTAATAAATCCCTGAAATATGGAGTAAGTTGAAGATTGACACACTTTCTGCTTACCTGAACAAGCTTCTATTGCTCCAAAAGCTGAAGATGGTATTCTGTGAATAACTTAAATGATGATCCATCATTTTTATAAAAAGAATTATTCTAAAAATTACTAATACCCCATAAGATCATGCATAAACATCATATTAGGTCTAGAGAGGTTAAAGATAATAAACAAAACAATCTTAAAATAACCCAATTTCATTAACATTGAGATTAAAAGCTACATCAAACCAACCTTACTATACACTTAGACCTCAAAAAAAGATATAACTAATAGTCTTCAAACTTTTATGGCAATAAATACAATAAGAGTCCATCTACAACTTGGGCTTCATTGTAGTTGATCGTATAAGCAGGCAATCACAAGGCAAACTACATATATAGTGTGCAACCTCCATATAAAGTGTTTAACTTTAGCAGATATATTTAGCATCCAAAGACACAATCAATTCTTGTTCAACCTCAAATTCTCATCATAGGTCACTATACTACAAGCAACTCAATAACTAAATTTAACATTGTACATCTTATTCTAACTAGAGTGACATATAAGTTGATCCTATCTTCTAATTAAATGAATATGAAAAAGGAAAAAGGTTCAAAAAAGACCCAGAGGTTTTGCCTAAAATGTAAATGGGACCGTAACATTTTTGAACATTCAAAAAACAACCCAAATGTTTGATAAATGTTCGAAAGGACCATTAAGTTAACATAAATTTAACCGTTCCTTTAAATATTTCCTACATGATTTTTTTTGTTTTTCTTTAGGACGCATTGCCACATAGATTATTAATCTTATATTTCCTAATATAGAAAACCATAATAATTTAATTTAGATACCTTCAAATTCACTAACCCTAATTTCCCAAAATCCCTAATTTGGCACTTCTATTATTTGTGAGTCATCTCTACTTTTGCTTCATGTTTTTCTCCTTGACGCATATTGCTTTTCTACGTGTTTTTTTTCTCTACTTTGCATGTTGCTTCTCTGCTGTTGTACATGTTGCTTTTATACTTCTCTGAATGTTACTTCTCTATATTGTGAGGTACATCTCGGGTTCACATTGTCTACTTTGCCTCACATTGTTTGTTATGGGTTCATGTGATGGGATTTACATTGCCTGCTTTCTTATCTTCTTAGTGGCTGGTGTTTACAAATTTTAGAGATAATTTATGGTCCCCATTTGTTAGTGATCCTAACGTGTTGTTTCTTATGGGTTGACTTAGTAGGGATTACTTGGTTTGCTTCCAACTTGTGTTATCTGCATATATGTGATAAAAATTATATGGTGTTTTATAAAAGGATAGTGAACTTCCAGTGCATTAGTGTAATTAACAAAAGCTTGTCTTTTATATTGCTTGACATTCATCCCTTTATTTGAATTAAACTAATTTATGATGTGGTTTAGAAATTGAAAGGCATCCTTCTTATTAAACTCAATGTTGCTGTATTTGTTTCTATTAAGAAACCACTCAATGCTTTGTTTGTTTTTCCAAGCGGAAAAACTACCATTGCACCTAAGATCAGTGGCCTCTATTTAACCTAAAAACTTTAAGAAACTATCAATCCAATAATTCATTTTTGTGTTTTTTCTGTCCACCTCATAAGTTAATACATTATAATTGATGGCCTCATTGACTTGAAATTATTATACAGAGAATCTTGGAAACCACAAGCCAATTAACCTCATTTAGGGCTCTATAAAGCTTAAAAATTTTATTCAGTTCTTCAAGATACATAATTCATAAATGGAATTGTTTGCTACAATATATAAAGTAAGGTCCATAGATGCACATAGAATTAATGCAATAAATATAAACAATGAGATAGAAGTAACTTGATTTTTCATACAATAACATCCTTAGTCGCCTTTTTAAATTTTCCATTTATCTGCAGTTTTAGGACTTATGATTCAAAAATTCAAACTCATAAAGAATTATTCATTTTTTTCAAGAAATATTATTGTCCATCATATATAATCAAAGCGTGCAATGTTCTATGTATCTTGCATATAATTTTCATATTCATCATATATGAATATAAATTTTCTAAATAATTATAGATGCATTTAATTTTCAAAATGTTTATTCGATTTGTTCCATTCATATGCTTTTAATTTTAACCTTGTGCTTAGGTAATTAACATTTACAGGAATGATTCACAAAAGGGTCGTGCAGAAATGTGGAACTTCTAGGCACAACAATAGAAGGTCTAGTATAACAATTCCAAATGAACAACATGTCAAAGTAAGTAACAAGTAGTTTAACATTATTTGTTTTATTTAGTTTCCAATACTAATATAATGCATATTATCTTGTAGGTCTTAACAACTTACAAAGAAAGGCAAACTTTTGGAGAAGGATTAACAATACCAACATCTACAGAGACACATTCTCAGTTAAACTCGAATGACTTAGCAACAATTAATTAAAGAAATATGGTTTTATGATCTATACTAATCATTAGACAAATTTTAATTTTAGGAAACTTGTATTGGCATAGCATGTCAATTAATTAGGAATGTATACCTAGTCAAGAAAGCATAGATATAAGTTCAACAAATGCTTAATTTCTTAAATATGTTGTCATTATTAGGTTCAAAGGTAAATATAGCATTACATCATGATAGTTATAAGTTATAGCTACTAAAATGAGAGCAATAATTGGAGGCAGTAGCATATAATTAACATTCCAAACAATTAATCATATTTAATTATGGATTATAATTTGGATTACAACTTGTGTTAGACCAAAAGCCATGGATTGTACTTTCTAAATATATTTTGGATTATACTTTATATTATCATCTCCTAGTTGGTATTGGCTTTGATAGATTTTATTAGCTTGGAATTATTATAAATAGCAATCACTTCTAATTGGTGTTACTTCTTATATCATTACTTTCTTTTGACGTAATTGTACTAATCATTTTGTCACTTTCCTTTGAAAGAGATGGTGCTAGTTGTATATATGATATGCAATTTTAGATTAATATTTTAGCAACCAGAGGCATAGGTTGAGTATGAGCTTAAGCATGAGCACGTTTAAAAATTCGCTTAAGAAAACAATAAAAATTTCAATAAGATCACTATTTTGAGCAACTGGGATGTTTGGAAAACAATAAAAATTGATATAAAGGAAAATAAATCATAATGAAAAAGAATTTAAATGGGATCAAATTTAAAATTTCATACATCTATACATATGAAGATTGGACTAAACTTATTTTGCAACCATATAAAAGATAAACAACGAAAATAAAATTAAAATGAAGCCTGAAATTATTGTTTAATAAAATCAACCTCAACTCTTTCTTCTTTTTTATTAACATTTGAATTTCTTGTTTCATAATTTTCATTGCTCATCAAATGCCTTTGTTTCTTTCAAACTTCTCCTTAATTCAGCCTCCTTCTTAAGTACATATAATTCTTTCCTTAACTTCTCAATAAAATAGATAGTTAGTAACAAATCACTTTTGGCCCATTATTATAGTTGAAATTGCTAGGGTCTTCAAATTTTCCATTTGCAAAACTGTAGTAGTAAAATGAACTATATACATTAGAACCTATTTGAATTACAATAGTCATCATTATATGACTAACTAGATTACTTACATTACACGAAAAGAAATGCTCTATCCAAGCCAGAATGCTCTATCTAAGGAATGCAAACATAATTGGTTATAAATAGAAATTGAAGAAGGTAAATAAAACATATTGCATATGGGAAAGAACACTAGATACTTTCTACATTCCATCTTACATCTCTAGCACTGTAGCATAATTGTTGAACTTCCCTAAATTTTAGTTCTTAAATCCCTCCCCCCTCTTGTTTACATTTTTTTTGGATAAATCAGAAAGGATTTTATAAAATGAAAAATATATGTACAGATAAAAGGAATCAATCTCTAACTCTCTAAATCCATAAGGGCTGAATGAAGCTCTCACTTCCTAAACCCTAATGCAAAACAAAGATAACCCGCACCATCTCTAATAGTTACTGTCCAAAAGAACAAAATCCTAACAAATCTGACAAATAACACAAATATAACCCAATTCCATAAACACTCTCAAACAATAATGTAGGAGTATGAAATTTGTAACTCTTGATTAGGCACGACGATCTGGAGCTCATAAGATGAACTGGGACCGACGCCTGAGAAAAGTACACAACTGGCCTTCATGATTGGGACAACCCAGACTGGGTGCCCTATGCGAACTGAACCGTCACCTGGCTGCATCACTTTTAGATAAAACATTAGATAAAAATTAAATTTAGTACACTCATATTACCTTCTCTCAGTGTTTAGGCTGAGGTGCTCCATAACTTGAATATGTTGTATGTCCTAGTTTTGACATCTTTATTCTCTAACCATCTCCTTCAACACCTTGGCATCTTTCGAAATGGCTTTTTTATTGTTTGAGACAACTTCCATTGCCTTCTCGCATACCGTTTGCTCTTCCTCTTCTGACTCCTCACTAGTTAAGTCCTCCTCCTATTGCAATGGTGCCGAGCTTGAACTGGTCTATCCTGCCCTAGTCTTGACATGAGATTTAGCACTGATATCTAGAAGTTCCATGTTATAGACACCTCCAAGATCTCAGCTCGCTTCAAATGGAGATTGTTAAGAAACCTATGATGATGGATAGTTAGTCCATTGCAATTAATGCCATAATATTTCACAAAGGTCGTGACCAAGTAATAATTGCATTAAAATATGGGTGGAGGTACAAACTTGGATGCTGTGATCCATGCACCACAATAGAAAAAAGTTCTTTAGCTGAACACTTGTTAGTTTCAGTTTTGTCAAAGATAGTTTGACACATAAATTTGTGCAATAACAGGTGTTTACGACTTTCAATAGTATTATTGTGGGAATTTTTAGCACCAAAGCTCTCCAGCCCAATCAGTTCTATCAAATATTGGGTGGCATGAAAGTCATTGTGTTGATCTACTATGTTGGAATCGGGGAATCCAATTATTTCACACTAAATGTCATAATCTAAGTCGTATGGTTGACCTTGCAACCAAAACCATAGATCCTTAGGGTCAGTTGGCTCAAATTAAAGAGTTGTAAAGAATTCTAGGGTTAATTCCTCATAAATAGGATAATTAAATAACAAAAATCTATCCTAATGATTTCTTCCTCCTAAGGTCTCATCCTTCTCTCACAATCCTATTCTTTCTAATGTATCAAAATTGAAGTATTTAGGCACACTTATTTTCATAAGATTAAGGGTATGGAACAAGTTATCTTCCTTCTTTGAAAAGATCAAAAAAGGTAAGTCGTAATTTGTTGCCTTATTTCATTTCCCACGACTCGATACTTAGACTTTTCCATTTCGCTAAGTGCACTTAACCATCTACTTGATTGAGAGTTGTGAAAAGTTTGGAGAGGGTTGAAGGCTTGAAGACGGGTAAGGAGAAGGGAGAAGAGTTGTGTTCTTAGGTTTAGAGAGAGAGTGAGAAAGTGAAAGGTGTAAGAAAAATCATGGTGAGTGTGAAAATATAAGGTTGGAAGGGTTAAAAGGGGTAAAATTAGAAGAAAAAAGGTTGAAAATCACATATACCTGTTCTGCGATCGTGGCCTACAATAAATCCTGCACACTTTTTGATTTCATTTCTTTTCCTTATTTCACCCCAAAATCCTTCCATACCTTATAATTACATTATCACCTCCTTGTGCTTGCCTTCCACCACATTCCTATGCCAACTAATCCTCAATTCTCTTAAGATATTCAACTGGAATCAAAACACACACAAAGTGATATCATAGGTTGCCTCTCATAAAGTGCTTCTTTTACCTTCGATAGCTCAACATACTTCTTTTGCTTATGGTGGTTTGAACGAGTCGTGTAATGACAGTGCGATCATAGGTCTCATGAATTGTAAATGAGCTACTAAACTATGATTTCCACCACCCTTCTTCTTCGTCTGCTTTTTC
>JANPWT010000004.1:35397919-35408377 GCA_024678245.1 Erythroxylum densum
CAGTCAAGCCAAAAGCTGCCCAAGATTTCGATAACGCCCGCTGAACCACTGGGAAGGCAGGGCGTTTGCCGAGGAAGAAGCCAAACAGGGCGTACCGCAATTTAGTTGCTCCATGCTGTGCAAGCTCCCGAGGAGGGATTACCACAATGTTTACAATTTACAAATTCATAAAGATCATCTATGCAACATTATGATACGATATGGTTTATATGCATAAAGATCATCTATGCAAATGATCAACACATATATAAATATTCCTCTACATGTAATTTTGATATCTACTTCACTATAATTTTATATATTTAGAGCATACATAATTGTATGCATAATGTTCCTCTATATAAGCAATCATTAAGATCAATGTATACATAATTGTTCCTCTACATTAATGATCTTTATATAAAATTATTCCTCTGTATGTATGATCTTTACATGTAATTGTTCCTATATATAGATGTTCCTCTGTATAGATGAGAAACAAATTGTTGTGATAATGATGAAGTCAAACTTTATATCTAGTTCACTTCAATTGTATGAGATGCAAGAATGATTGTTCCTGGAAATACAAATGCCAAAGGGTACATTGTATAAAGTTGAAAAAAAGTACACTATAGTTTTAGTCTTTTCATTTTTCATAAGAGAATTTACTACTTTTAAGTGATTAAGATTTAATGTTGAATCCACACTAAAGAGTAAGATATTGATAAGTGGAATAGAATAAGAGATGAGATAGCAGTAGACATAAAAGCAAGGCAACGCAGAGAAGTAAGCTAACATAGATAAGTAGCGCGATACAGAAGCAATGTGACAAAGAGAAGCAATCACGACATAGAAGCAATGTGACATAGAAGTAAAGAAGTAATGCGACACAAGATGAGAAGTAACCATGACACATAAGTAAAAAAATAAGTGCAAAGTAAGCAAAGAAGCAACATATAGAGAAGTAGAGAAGCAATGCATGTGCAAAGAAGCAGCATGAAACAAAGCCAACACCATAAGAGGAGATGAATTATATACAGGTGCTAAAATTAGGGATTTTAGGTGACAAAATTAGGAATTTTGAGAACTGGGAATTTAGGGTTTAACAGCTTAGTTAACTTAGGGGTTACAGATTTTATTAGACCCCATACTATTCAAGATAAATTATCTACATGGAATAGGGGTCCTAAAGAAAAAAATTAGAAATTAAATGTTGGAAACATTTAACAGAGGGGTTAATTTCTTTTAACTTGAGGGTTTTTGAATGTTTATTAAATGTTTGGGTTATTTTTGAATGTTTATAAACGTTAAGGTCCTAATTAAATTTTAAGCAAAACATTTTTGTCCTTTTTAAACCTCTTTTCATATGGAAAATAATAGCTATAACCTCTATAGAGAATAATTTCTAAAACAATTTCATATTCCAAGCCCTATAAGAAAGAATCATCAAATCATTGAGTATTAAATATTCCGAACCAGAAATTATAGGAGGTATAATTCTAAAAGTGATGAGGAAGAGCATAATAAGTTGTGAATGCTTTAAGAAGTTAAAAATAAGCTTATATTTTAAAAAAAATCATCTCAAATCAAATGTGATTTTCAAGCCCTACTTCCTTCCACACCCTTATCATAAAATATGAACAAAGGCTAAGATACTCTTCTAAGTAAAACTGGGATCATCACTTAAGTTGTTGATATTAAACCTTATTAAAATAGTATTTAACTTTGAGTGGCTGAGATATTAGAGAATCCAAGTAATGAAAGAGCTTCCATCCTTACTTAGCCAACGTAGGTGTGCATATACAACATATTCTATGATATCCAATTTATTCCCCTTGAACTATTATGTTTATATTCCACCAAAAAGAATTCACAATTTTATAAACCTCATTATAAAGTCACAAACAATAAAAAAAGTGTTCATCTAATAAATAGGCATTGTTTTAACTAAGGATTTAAAGGAGCATCTCTCCCTGCTTGAGAAAAGAATCATGTCATTAAAATGCTAGTTAACTCCACACTCTCTCTTTTAAATATGAAAAAAGCATTCTTGCCTCTTTTAATCAAAGAAGGAAGGCTAAGATATTTTTTTTATCTCAAAGGTTCTTAGATACCTTAATGATTGATGAAATAGAATCCATAAAATAAAATGACATATTGAGCTAAATAAAATTCTTAACTTTTGAAAGTTAATGGCCTAGCCCAATTCATCATCATATTTCTTTAAAATGAATTTCATGTGATAAGCTTTCTCGTTCATTACATTAAAGAAAAAGAGTCTATCATCTCAAAAAATTATGTGCAATTAGAGGGGCAGCTATACAAATCTTATTTATATTAATCATTCCTTCCTTACCAACTTTGAACAACATAATATATAATTTTCTGCGTATAAAATAAAGAGATATAATGAAAGTGGGTTGATTTTCTGCAACTTATGACTATCATATGGCTTAATATTTCACCATGAAAGTTGATATAAAACCAAATAGAAGAGATAAATAATATAATCTAATTAACCAAAGTCTTTGTAAAATCCAAAATGAAGAGGATTAAGTGAAGGAAAGATTAATTCATTGGATCATAAGTCTTACCAATGTTGAATTTAAGAGCCATATTATCCACCTTACTCTACATCTGAGACAAAATAAAGTAGAGATTTTCAAAAACATCCAGAAAATTGTCTAAACATTTCATAGCGAAGATAAGTGTTGACTGAAAGTTATACACTAATTTAGGGAGAATACCTTTTAATTGATTTGCCAGATAAGTGTTGACTGAAAGTTATACACTAATTTAGGGAGAATACCTTTTAATTGATTTGCCACCTCCTTGGACATACCTTGTACTATATATAATAAAGACCTATTGGCACAAAATCCTCGGTTGATGAAGGTTGATCACATTTTAAAATCAACACAAGTGTAATATCATTCAATGACACAAGAAGCTCATTCAACTCTATCTAGTCCATACAAGCTCGAAAAATATCCAGACTAACCAACTCCTAAATTTTCTTATTGAAGGCATGATTAAAGTCATCTAACTCTAAAGATTAATCTAAATGTATTTGGAACATAGCCTTCTTACATTCTTTCTTGTTGAATTAAAATTTTCCTATGCTCCTTCTAAATTCTTTGAACTATGTTATCCAAACTAGACTAACCATGCATGCGATCAAAAAGCTAAAAATTTCTTGTGAGGCCGATGTATTTTGCTATAAATTAACTAGAATTTCAATCATGAAGGACTTCCTCGTAGTATTTTAGCTTATCCAAAATATTATTAGACAAATTATAATTATAAATCCCCTCAACAATATCAGCTAGAGCTTCTCCTTTAGACATGCATTTATAAAATGGGAATGCTTATTATAATTAAAATTTTATGCCATCCGTCAGCATTAAGTAAGAGAATAACCAGAAGTTGGAGTACACAAATTCTATGTTACCACTTGAGGAAATAATGCGATCCAATCTAAGTTGAATACAACTTGATCAAGGGTTTCTTAAAGAAAAAAAGCTAACCTTTCGACAAGAAAAGGAAATATAAACCTCTTGACAAATAGAGGAGATCAATAATAAAGAGATAGTAACAACAATAACCTCCCATCAAACCTAAATAAATAGTTTCATATTTAAAATAATTTTCTTGGTTATTAGTTCAGAAATGTGAGTAGTTGGAGAACGTTATTAGAAAGTTCAACCTTTTTCTTACAAGAATCGATGATTAGCATAAATTTACTCAAAATATGATGAAGAATCAAATAATCAACTTTAAGTGTCATAATTCTTAGTTTAGTCCAAAAAGATATTTCAGAGGTATATCACTTGCTCAAAGGAAAGAGAGGGTTGTATTTTTTTCGAGAAAAATAAATATAAGGAGAAGAAGAAGGTGATTAAAAAAGTTTAGCAATAAAGAAGAAGAAATACGATAATTAGGATTTTGAAAATTTTAAAATTGCTCAATACCATTGGTACAATACAATCAAACCCCATTAATGTTATTAAATTACATAAATTGACAAAATACAAGCAACGATCCAACTAAAATACGAATGAATTTAAAATTGAAAAATCTAAAATTCAATCTCACAAAAGCTAATAGTGCAATACACATAAATAATCCAATTAATCACTTCAAATTAACCAAAAAAAGACTTTCAATAGAATTACAAATACAAGATTATCCATCAAATTTCATCATATAACAAATAAATGAAGTGCAATTCCTAACCTAAAGGCTTGAAAATAGACCTTTGACTCGACACTTGATCGTTTTGGTTCATACGAAATTAATCTTCACATATAACAGGCCTTTTGTTACATGATAGACCCACTTGCAAATTAGGGTATTGAATTTGGCCCACTACGAAACAGTCTCAATGGCACCGCCATATTTTCACCTCCTCAAACCCAAACAACATTATCGTATCCTTCTAGTTATCAGACAAACACAGAACAGAGAGAAAGAAAGAAGAGGGAGAGCAAATCACATCAATCAATGGACAGAGAATGGGGTTCGAAGCCCGGAAGCGGGGGTGCCGCCTCCGCCCAGAACGAGGCAATCGACCGCCGTGAACGTCTCCGACGTCTCGCCCTTGAGACCATCGATCTCGCTAAAGATCCCTATTTCATGCGAAACCATCTGGGCAGGTAAAAGATAATTATAATAATGAACAGGAATCAACTTTGGAGGCCAATTGATTTGATTTTGGTTGGAGTTTTGTTTGTTTGTTGGGTGTTCACTGTGTTTCTTGTTGTGTAACTGGTGATGTAGTTATGAGTGTAAGCTGTGTCTGACTTTACACAACAATGAAGGGAACTACTTGGCCCATACTCAAGGCAAGCGTCACCAGACCAATTTGGCTAAGAGAGCCGCTCGAGAGGCCAAGGAGGCTCCTGCTCTACCTCAACCCAACAAACGCAAAGTTAACATTCGCAAGACTGGTAAATTAAAGCTGTCGTCTTTACTGCCCTTTTTTTTTTTTTTTTGGTTCTTTATGTCAGCACTTGGTAGTTATTAGTAGTTTTGTGGAAGTTTTAGTGAATTGTCGTAGAAAGATGAGAAAGTTTCATTGATGTCAAATAGTAATTCTTTTACCATTCGTGCAGTTAAAATTGGTAGACCTGGGTATAGGGTGACTAAGCAATTTGATCCAGACACAAAACAGAGATCACTTCTGTTTCAGGTTTTTGATTTCCATTTTTCCTTCTCCCTGTTTTTCCTTGTACTATCGAATTTTAGTAGTGATATGCAGTTATATTTCATTAATATTATGTAGATAGAGTATCCGGAAATAGAAGATAATATGAAACCAAGGCATCGATTTATGTCATCTTATGAGCAGGTACTATCTTCTCTCTTTTCTGTTTTGCTAGAATTGTTTGTTACTTGTAGTTATTATGATAAATTTACTCTGCTTTTGTTTGTGCTTGTGCTATTGTTGAGTCTTGAACTTTCTGAACCCCATTGATCTTTATGTCATTCTTCTCTTCTTTTGGGAAATAGTACACCATACTGCATAAAATCTAACCAATCTTAATTTGGTTCACTTTGTCATGGATGCAGAAAATCCAACCCTTTGATAAGAGATACCAATATCTTTTATTCGCAGCAGATCCTTACGAGATAATTGCTTTCAAGGTAAACTGATATGAATTTGATTCATGGATTCAATTTGACCATGTCATCTGTTCCAGTTTTAGTTATTGGTTCTTTTGTCATATCCTCAATTCAGGTTCCCAGCACTGAAATTGATAAGTCCACCCCAAAATTTTTCTCACATTGGGATCCTGACTCAAAGATGTTCACAGTAAGTATTTTGCCACAAATACTTGTCTTGAACTTGCCTGTTATGTTACGCATGGACTATGTTTCATGGTCCTGTGCTTACACTTGTGCCTAAGTTCTCTTTTTAATAGTGAGATTGCATATTAGGAGAAATTAGCTTTATTCTTGGTGTTAGGCACACAGGCATTCCTTGAAACTTTTAGTGGGACCATGATGTCTTGATAAAGCCAACTTGACTAAGGTTGACTACAACATAAATTTGCATTTGACCAACCCTAATCATACTATTAATACATGTTTCTTGTTGCTTTTGCACGCAAGATAGTTCTCATGCTACATTAGTATAGGTTGCTTGTGGATTATATATATATATATATATATATATATTTTTTTTTTCAGTTGGGTAGTCAGGTATTAGTCATGCTGTGACTTAACATAAAATTCCATTTTAGCTAATCCAGTCCTCAATTACAGTTGCAGCTGTACTTCAAAATCAAGCCACCAGAGCTGAACAAGCCTCAGCAGGCTACTGCTGCCAATGGAACAGCAGCTCCAGGGGTACCACCAAGGTCGTTGCCTCCTCCTCCACAAGCTCCACCTCCACCACCACCTCCACCACAAGGGCTATCAATAGGAACAAGACCTCCACCACCGCCAATGCATGGATCATTACCTCCGCCTCCACCTCCAATGTCAAATGGACCTAGGCCTATGCCTCCTGGTGGAACACCAGCAGCACCTCCTCCACCAACTGGTGGTAGTGCAATGTCAAATTTCACTCCTGGCACACAGGTTGGTGGCCCCCCATCAATCCCACCGCAAAGTTTTCCAGGACAACAGATGCCAGTGCGTCCACCCCCACCACCTCCAAACATGGGACAGTAGATTTCTTGGCCTACTAGGTTCTGTTCAGGATGTTTTGTGTTGGAATACATCAATTGGTCTCTCAAATGTATTGAATTCCCTTGATTCTGAGTGTATTAATTAACAGGTGCTAGAAGTTTTCATATGAAAAAATCTTAGCAAGGATAGAACTAGAGCGTCAAAGAAGTATCATCAACATGTTCCTGTTCATTTTCTGGTTGGAAGATATGTTGTCAACCTTTCTGTTTCTCTGTCTCCTGCTTTTATAGAAAAAAAATATGTGGAGAAAGAAGAGGGAGAGGCTTGGTCCTCCAGCTTCGATTTCAGATACGCAGACTGTTCGACTTGGGAGTCGTTGGATTTTGTTTATGCTTTTCTGTCAGTGTATGTTTTCTTGTATCATGAAATTGTAGAAAGAGCAAGTCGCATTTCTCTAGTAGTACTAAATTGTGTAGGCCTTTAGTCATCTGTTTAATTTCTCATAAATGCATGCTCTAACATGCCAACTTCAATATTTGGAGTTCAAAAATTAACGGATGGATTTCAATGGTCCCGTGTAATCCTTCTGGCAATTTCCAAGAATCGGCTTCGACCAAGTTCATCAAAATATAGATGGTAATTATGAAGCCTTTTACAGCAATTTCACCTGGGTGGAGAATACTGGCACGAAGTGTCATATGCCAAGTAAGGAAAATGAGGTATTAAAGTTGATTTTTGTAATCATCCAAGACAGGCCCTCTAATGTTGCAATTGTAAACAATTTCACAAAAACTGAAAGAACAAATTTACAATAGTTCGGGGAAAAGAAGGGGGATGAGTTCATATTTTTGTATAGAGACTCGATGTGGAAGGTGCTCCGGAATGAAGTGTTCATGGAACTCCCAGTGCACGTAAACACAACTGAGCCAAAAGACTTTTAAGATGTCACCACGTTAGGTGGGAACACTTTATTGATGAAGTCTAGGAACCGCCGGGAGTAAAATGTAGGATCAACAGCAGAGATGGACAAGGAGTCATATTGAAGAGATTTATATTTGTGTTCTATCTTCTTACACAAATTGTACTCTTGCAGTATGTCGATTATGCCTAGGTATAGAACTACGTCATATGCTTGATGAAACACCTGCTTTTCTTCTTTCCCTGTTACCTGCTCTGCCCTTGCTGGCATGTTGACACCGAGTTGGATTTGAAGCCTGCTCACAAATTTCAAGAATGACAAAAGGGAACTTAATGGAGCAACTAAAACGAGTAGCATATTTTACAGCAGTTCAAATGCACAAGAAATTTCAACTTGGTCTCTGATTCACTGTTGGATCTTTATTCCTCCGAATGTCAGCAAAATGGATGTGTTTACCCCTAACATAGAAAATCTATATTCCTGCTTGTGTAAACTAATCAGGTTTATGCTAATTTTACTACCAAGAAACTCAACTATTTTAATGCACATTAAAGTTCTTAGGCATGCTCATATTCTTCACAGGTGAAAGTATAAAAGGAAGGCTGAAAACTGACATTACAAGTCTAAATATGAACTGCAATTGATGTTCTATGGCATGAATCCTTACGAATGGTTAAGGAAAACGTACTTTGCTGTGCCAGGAAGAAGAAGATCCACTTCCTTGTTACCGGCAGATGATGCTCGCAATCGGCTACCTCTAACGTGAGGACCCACTACAATACTATTATCACGTCCACGAGGAACCAAGACAAGACCTTCTGGGTAGTTTTCATCTTCAATGGTATCTGCAGGAAGACATCAGAAACCCAATAGAGACATGAGGACATTTTCCTATTTGATTATATAAACTATGAAGATGTAAATCGCAGGCAGATAGACAAGGCCAAACAGGACTAATGTCCTAGAACACATGTATGATCCATTAAATTCCCTTTGCTGTTTATACACAATGTACTTGTATACACAAAGTGAAAAGGATCTACACTTTTTTGAGCTTCCAAGATTAGTTAAAGTGGACAACTAAACCTATCATAGTTTGAGAAATTATTACTGGATCTAAGATGGCAAGCTTAGTTGGAGGTAGAAAGCCTTGACTTGTTATATATGACACGTGGAACTGTCACTTCAACATGCAGCTAATATTGATTTACCCTCATCCACCTTTCTCTTCCTATGCTGATACCAGCCTACAGCAATTAGTACCACAAGTGTGCTCTCTATAATAATTTGTCATTTTCCAGACTTCAATCACTGTCTCTCCATTTTTATTGAGGCAGAACACGCTAGAAACACCGGCTAAGAGAAACATAATGTGTTTACTGAGGTACCTGCCTTCCTCTGGAAGAACTCCCAAGCCTTCACCTCTTGTACCTTGGTTGTTGGACGTTGAAGACCGTAAATGTTGTGGGGCTCGATAATGCACACCTAACAGAAGGCTATAATCCATAATTTGCTGAGTTTCCAAAAATTTGCTATCTGTCTCTATCTGCCTGCATACAAGAAAGCAAACAATAATGTATCTGCATCTAGGAAAATATAGGAACAACAATTATCACGCACATTCTGCAAAATTAATTGGAGACATAATCAGGCATGACAATATGATAACTTAAATGACCAAGATGCCTCTATGTTTTGGTGCATAAATTCCAATTATTTTTCTCAAAGAACTTACAGCTTGAGCATGTATTTAGGCAATTGTTGCCCACTGAAACTCAGACAGAGTATTAGCATGAGAAGTTATATAATATTTTATATTATCTGCATAAGTGGTTCACTTATGCTATCGCATCAGTAGCACTGAGGTTCTCCGCATTCTCAGCAAAATGTAATTGCAACCTGGTCCAAGCACGGGTCAAATGGATGGTAATGTCAAGTGGTGCGCATGGTATAAAGTCATTGTTCTTGATGTATGAAAATGAGCACAAATTTTGTTTTACTCCTGATTAGAAGAAAATATGTTATTTTAATTTAGAAAAAAAGAGGATCTCAAGGATAGGAGCTGCGACTTCAGATATATATCGACTGGTCATAGGTGAGAATCATAAAGATGAAATTCTAAAGCTTGTTGATTGCCAATCCTCCAATCTATATCTCCTCGTATGAAATAAAGACAAGTTTTTTTTTCTTTGTCCTTGTTGGAGAAATCCAGAGAAAAAGGCTCTTAGGGAAGAGGTGCTGCTACCATTAGTTATATAATAGATGAGTGAGACGATAGGCGATTTGTAAAATTGGATTTTAAATTAGGAGACCGCACTCATGTAAGTGATATACTGACATTTTTCTATATGATACCCACCTCGGAGGAACTTAATGAAATTATTTGTAAGAGAGAAGAAGAAAAGAGAGCTAGCATATGGAAAATATAAAAAGAACTAATAATTGATAATGGAAATAATCCACAAACTTCAATATTTAAGGTCAACAATATATAGCCAAGGAGATAGAACTAACTTTAGTAAAGCATCTTGCCATGAAGGCTCCAGATAGAAGTAGCAATTAAGGTCCAAATCCTTCAATGTGGTGTTCTCGTCAATTTCGATCTTGTCTGCCGATCTTCCCAGTGATGAACCTTTCAAATCAAACCTTCGATGTATCCTTAACTCTGTGCAAAACATGTTTCCCATCACCACAAAGCGAAACTGCAATGCAGGAAAGAGCTCATAAAAAATTTAGCTCTAGGAGGATGTAATACTGAAAAAAAGTGCAAGACCAATTACCACCAATTGTTGCATATTATAGCACATAATATATGAGAATAAACTTATAACATGATTTGTCATTAGTATGGAAAAGGACCAGTATCATTTAACATACAGAATAATAATACCAATTACCTTCTGCCCACTTGAAGGTTTGATTCT
>JANPWT010000004.1:35574401-35587732 GCA_024678245.1 Erythroxylum densum
TCAGTCTGATTTATACTTCTCATGCGTCCGTCTACTTTTCATTTGTATATTTCTCATTGTTTGTCATCAAAATTATTTAATACGTGAAGTCTGGTTTGACTTAACAGATATGAGAGGTTTTAGTTGTTTATTGGAGGTTTATCAAGAAAAAGAGTTCAGTTCAAAAAGTTTAACAAAGGATATTGAACCAGGTTGGCTTTTTAAGCTAAAGGGTAAAACAATATGGCCTTTATCATTTTTGTGCATGCATGTATAGAAGTGGTCTCAAATCAGCTGCAAACAAGTTTTAGAGAAAAATTCACCTTGGAGATAATCACACATCAAAGAAATATAGGTTGATATAGATGTTTCAATCTTTTAGGCCCAAAAACTCACAAGTTAATGCAGTTCACCACAATTATACACCATATTTAATCATATGATTACAAAAACATGACTAAGTGTATACACTTGTATTTCTTAATTAAGTGACATCTATTGTCCTAAAAATTTAACTAAATTTATGTGCTCTACTTAAGTCAATAAAAATGGAAGTCTAGAAAGTGTTGAAGTTGGCTAATTAATTGCAAATAAGTCAAACAACATTCAAAAATTTTCAACAAAGATTCTTAACTGTCAGTTATATAGAACATACCCCACTCCCCACAGCTAATTCATACATTGTTCTCAATGTAATGACATAAGATAAAAGAAACAAAAATAGAAAAGAAGAGATAAATGAAAGTTTGTATATTAGTTAAGCGTCGAAATCATGGGATTGGTGGGTGAGGAGGTTGGATTCCTTGGTGTGCCCAATATTCCATCAAATTGTGTTCCATATGGCGCATCCGGAGTTCCAGTCGAGTTAGATGAGTGTCCAAATTGACTTAAGAAGGTTGGCTACTACTCGGTGTATCTGTGACAACCTGACTCTTTATGGTTTCATATGGGTTGGAAGGGACAGCTGGGCCCGGATTAGTGAAGGATATCTTTCCGTGACTCATGTCCACAATTCCCATCCTGCATAAACATTCCATATCCAAAGGTTCTATGGCACAAGCCACAATTATTTCAGTATTGTCAGGGTCTAATAAATCCAAATTACCGGTCAATTAAGTGATGTAGGATCCTAATATTAATGGTTTGGATTTTTTGTTTAACACATATTAAAATTGCATCAAAAACCAAAAACTCAAATTAACAGGAATTTGTCTATCCATACACCACAAAAAATAAAATTCAACCTTAGAAAGTGTACCCACAAAATCCCGACACCTTGAAAATTATACGCTAAGAATCGATGTATGATTTTAAAAATATGATTTTTTTTAATAGAACTCTTAGATGCATTGGTATTATATGGATAAGGGTTGATGGACCATTGAGTCCATAAATCATATGCATGAAAATCAATATGATACTCACAGCGAGAACTTACAAATGGTTCATTTTTAACATCATCAGCTAATATAAACATGGCCATGTTAAATTCAGCAACAGATAAAGCAAATTCCTTACCCATAAGTCTAAATTTCACAATTCCTTTAGTAAACAAGTCGAAATTCTTCATGAAATTAAATTGAAATTTGTTGTAAAATTCTGTTATTAATTCCACATATACAGGGCAGTCAATTTTAACAAACACCTTCCAAAAAACTTGTTGAACTGGTTGCTCAAAAGAATCACGAACTTGTAAAACTTCAAGAGTGTCAGTAAGAACATACTTATAAGGATAGATTTTTCGTTGGCTTAGTTACTGAAATCTTTGATTGTCCTCTGGCTGTCGAGAAGAAGTGAAAGCTCCACTTCTTGAATTCTATTGGCTTCGATTCTTGACTTTCTTACCTTTCTGAGTGCGATTCCTAGTTAAAGGGCCTAGTGCTAATTCGAACATTGGAAGGATTGATAGATTTGGTGTTCTCTAATTTAGTAGTAGGTGTGTGAAATTACGAGTGAGTGAAGGTAAGAGCAAGAAATAAATGAAAGTGGGGAGGTAAAATAACAGTGGGTGGTGGGAAAGGAAATTTTTTAATAGAATTAAAGATATTAACAAATGAAAATGCTAAAGCGAATGGAATAAAATTAACAGCTAAAACAAAACAAATCAAACAAATTAAAAAATCGATAAATACTAAAAAATAAAAAATAACATTGAGCATGAAAAAAAAATTGGTTTGCCCTCAAATGTGTTTCTTTTAAGTCGTTAGCTGGACATATTCACCGACTTACCTGATCAAAGATAGATTGGGGCTACCAACTCTATCTCTTCTACATTCTCAACTGGAGAGTTCTCATAGTATGGCTTCAGATGGTGTCCATTAAACTTAAACACCTTGAAAGTATCTAAACTTTGAATTTCTATCGTACCATAAGAAAATATGTTAGTAACAATATATGGTCCAAGCCAGCAAGATCATAATTTTCCAGAAAATAACTTAAGCTTTGAATGATAAAGAAAAACTTTTTGTCTTACTAAAAATTGCTTCCTAAAAATCATCTTATCATGAAAAGTTTTAGTTTTTTCCTCATAAATTTTTGCATTTTCATAAGCTTCATGACATATCTCTTCTAACTCTTGCAATTGCAACTTCCTATTGTTACTAGCCTCTACCAAATCCATATTTAACTGCTTCATAGCCCAGTAGACTCTACGTTCTATTTCCATAGGCAAATGACAAGGATTACTGAAAACTAACATGTATAGTGACATGTCTATTGGAGTTTTGTAAGCAGTCTAATACACCCACAAAGCATCACCTAATCGTAAGCTCCATTCTATTTTGTTCAGATTCACTACTTTTTTCAGTATGGACTTAATCTCCCTATTGGACACCTCAACTTGTCCACTTGTCTACAAGTGATATGTTGTAGAAACCTGGTGTGTGACATTACATTTCTTTATCAAAGCCTCAAAAATTATGTTACAAAAATGGGTCCCTTGATTGCTAATGATAGCTCGAGGTACTCTAAATATAACAAAAATGTTAGATTTGATGAACTCTATAACATTTTTAGCATCGTCAGAATATAATCCACAGCGAGCAAAATATAATTCTTACCAAAGGAAGAAGGAAAAGGACCCATAAAGTCTATTCCCTAGACATCAAAAATCTCATATACCAAAATATTTGTAAGTGGCATTTGATCTCTCGATCCCAAGCTACCTGCTCTTTGACAACGATCACAAGACTTGCAAAACATGTAAGAATCATAAAATAGCTTGGGACAAAATAGTCCATATTCAAGAACTTTATGAGCTATTCTTTTGGGGCCAAAGTGTCCCCCACACACAGATGAATGACAAAATTTTAATATGGAAGGAATTTCCTCATTTGCAACACACCTTCTAATAATCTGATCAACATAAAATTTCTAAATATGAGATTCATCCCATATGTAATATTTAGCCTCTTGTTTAATTTTATCATTTTCAGCTCTAGATAAATCACTAGGTAAGAACATAGTTACCAAAAAATTTACTATGTCAGCATACCATGGAATCACTTGTTAAATTGCAAAGAGACTTTCATCTGAAAATTCGTCTTGGAGAACATTAGGTGCATTGGTTGGAGTGATCCTGTTGAAATGATCTGCCACCAAATTTTTAGTTCTCTTCTTGTCGCGTATTTATAACTCAAATTCTTGTAGGAGTAAGATCTACTGAATCAACCTTGGCTTTGCTTCTTACTTAGTCACCAAATATTTCAAAGCTACATGGTCTGAATAAATGATTACCCGTGTATCCCATAAGTAAGACCAAAATTTTTCCAACACAAAATCTACAGTCAAAAATTCTTTCTCTGTCATGGAATGATTCTTTTGAGCATCGTAAATGTAATAGAAGCATAGTAAATGACATGAGATACTTTGTCTATCTTTTGCCCCAAAACTAGTCCAACTGTATAATCCGAGGCATCACACATTAGTTCGAAGGGAATAACTCATTTCAGTGGCTGAAAAATTAGGGCTGTAGTGAGTTTCTCCTTAAGTTCATCAAATGCAATCTTGCATGGATCATTAAAATCAAATTTTACATCTTTTTGGAGTAGTCTACATATGAGTTGCGCAATCTTCAAAAAATCTTTGATAAATTGCCGATAAAATCCTGCATGATTAAGAAAAAAGCGAATTTTCCGCACAATTGTGGGGTAAGGTCAAGATTTGATAACATCTATCTTAGCCTTATCGACCTCAATTCCCTTAGATGAGACTATATGACTCAAAATTAAGCCTTGATTAACTATAAAATGGTACTTTTCATACTTTAAATCCAAATTAGTTTTAATGCAATGTTTAATCACTTTCTTAAGGTTGATAATGCCTGTTTCAAAAGATTCTCTATAAATCATGAAATCATATATGAAAACTTCCATACAGTTCTCCACAAGGTGTTATGTTGGTGCCCTATGTTAGACCCTAGTTCCTCCATTATCGTTCCAAAACTTCTCCAATTTAGATATAACTTGACAAAATTTTTTTCTTCTTCATTAATGAGACAAAACAAGATTTGTAAATAAAATACATGAGTCATATTAAGTACCAAATTTTATAGAAATCGTCTAAACACAAGAAAATTACTCTGAAAATTTTGTTAAAAACATAATCCAATTAGTATTTATCAAATTCTCCCATACTTAATTATTTGCTTAGGAATTATTATTCATTTTCATTAATTTACCAAGTACTTAGCTATTTGCATGAAGTCATAAATCAATTGAATTTAAGTCCACAATTCTTCAAACTTTAACTCAATCCAAATAATTCAACATGTAGCAAGAGCCTCGTTTATCTTGTGAGTAAAATTTGAAGGATCAATTTCTTCAACAACCTAGCAAAAACCATTCAAACACACAAAAATATGAGTAAGAATTCAAAATCCAATTCTTTTTGTAACACTCACATAATGCTAAAATAAAAACTATATAAACATGCCAAAAAGTCGACAATACTAGTACAATATCCAAATCGTCTGGTGTAGGAAGTAGAAAATATACCGAGGTTGAAGAAAATTTTGTTTTACGTTTTATATTTTAATAAAAATTAATAATTAGTTGGGTAAATAATAGACACTCGACAACCATGTCGCAAGTCAGTGACATTAATAACAAAGTTATCGATGAGCTATTTTTGTAATAGATTGAAAGTTCAATTATTTTATTGTTACTTTTTAAATTTTAAGTTAGTATTGTAAAATTGAGATGAAGTTGAAATTTTTTTATAGTCAAGGTTTATGTGGATTGGATTCTCTAAAAAGGTGAATGACTTGTTCTCTTTCATTGCAGACCAATATAATTGACGTGATATTGAAGCCAGTTATTTTTTATCGGTTGTAAAATATGTGAATTTGCCTACTAACCCAGTTTCTATATTATAAACTTTGTTTAGTTTATTCATTTGCTGAATCTTAAGAGTGGCTTAACCAAGCCGTAGTTCTTTCTCCATACTTTTGATGAAAAACAAAGGAAAAGTGACTTTGCCTTCTAAATATGTTTGGCAATGGCATGCCACTTCTACTAGGCTCCTCAGCAGTGCACTTCCTATTATACATGGAAACTTGCTCGGTAGCTATACTTTTATCTGACTCAAGATTCCTATAGTGGATTGTACAAGGTTAATGCTTTAAAACTTAAATCTTCGAATCCAAGCTAATAATACGAAACACAAACTTGAGTATACCCTCCCACAGCTTTCTCTGGGCACCTTAAAATCAACTTGATAATGAAGAACGAAAAACTAGACATCATTTGAATCCCATATCGCCGAAACACGAGACTATCTGCAGAGAGCTGTGGGTACAAAGAACGAACAGAAGGCCCATTCCAAGTCATACCTTTCTCGGCCTTTTGGCTAAGATCAAGTGTAGTATCTGTTCTTATCAGTTTAATATCTGATATGTGAGCCATTGGCTCATATGATATTAAATTACTTTCTGTAAGGGGAAGACCATTCACAGTAGCTTGCTATTGTGGTCTTCTTGCGTCGCCCATGCGTTGCACTGCTGCAAGGACCTGGCGCACCCTCCAATTCCTAGTTTAAAATAACACAAAACCTCATTTTGATTATATCACATTCGTTGAATGAAGTCTAATCCCAATTTGGCTTAGTTGAGGTGTTTTCTTCAACATAAAAGTAGGGTATGGGTAACAATACTCATGCCCCCACATGCTTTCTTTCCATTTTATTGTGGAACTCAATGGCTAAGAATTAGAAGCTTGAGTAAACTTCCTTGGAATGAGGTTGTTTATATATGTATTAACATGAAAATCAAATGTCATATAAAAACTAAAGTTGATAAGCTAATTCATTTCCATTATTTGAATCCAATAAATAAACACCTCAAAGGAATTAGAAAAAAAAAGGCCATTACAAAGCCATATTCTCACCATCAGAAACTCGACCAAACCATAAAAACTGAGAAAATAGCCATTGAAATGTGATTCAGAAACAAACTAACTGTATCACTGAAGTTAATATCTGAAGTACTTGTGTTTCCATTACCATTTCCTGTAACAGAACTTGGACTGTCTTCTACATTTTGGTTCCCTGCCGGACTGAATTGTCAACTAAAGCAGTCACATTAACAACGGCATCCCCATTAGCATTGGCTAAAAGCCTAAACCTGTGTAACGCTCCTAAAATTTTTAAACCACAATTAACTAAATGGTTTTCAAAACAAATTATTAACTATCAAATTCTTCGTCATTTCCAAAAAAGATGATTGTTTGTCGCACAAAAATATTACATACAACACAACAACTCCAATTGTCACGTTCAAAACTATACATATAAATTCTAACAACTATACAAAAGTAATATGCTGGCCTCACCTAATCTCTACTCTGTCAATCACGTATATTAGGGTTATTGGCAATCACTGGATCTCTTAAAAAAAATAGCAATGGGTCAGCTGCCAACTCAATGAGGACAACTGACCGTACCTTTAAAACCAAGTAATTCAATAATTAATTATAACACTTAGTCAACCAATTAAATCATACATATAATATGTACATACACAACAATCCTTAGTCTAATCCAAATAGTTAACAAACATCTCAAAATTTTACCAAAAGATGATTACACAAATATTAATTTCAATTGTCATTTATGTTTTATTCCAATATTTAACTAAATTAACTGGCCTAGCTTAACTTAGTAGGTTTATATCTAATGATCTGTCGGCTCATCTAACTTATTGTAAACTCTCACCAAGTGGAAATGTAATTAAATATATAAATATCGACACAGGGTACCTCAATTTCTCAATCTCTCTTGGTTCTCCGATACTACTTCAATATCTAACCATCGATACAGGATATTCCCGAGATAGGATATTCCAGTACCATTTTGGTATCTAGTCATCGGCATAATACATTACCAAGACTTAGGATACCTCGGTATCTGCTTCATGGAAAGATACCTATAGCTACTACTTGCTCATATTGTCACAACCTAATCATCTAAGACCATCGAATGTAACCTATCTTAGGCAAGCTACTGATTCTCGATTTTCACCAATTATTCACAACTTATTAACCACCAGTCTCTATTTAATTAACACATTTCCCGTCAACTTACGAGCAATACACCTCAAAAAACGTAACAAAATATAGCAATGAAACACCTTATACTACACTAATTATTTGATAAATAAAATAAACATAATTCATGTATGTAACTATTAATCATTAATTAAATTATTGAATAATTCAAAATATAAATCACTATAAAAATAATTTATTAACACAAAACAGTACTTTATTTTAAAAGTAAAGTCTAAGGTTATCCTTATCTCAATTTCGGTCTCAACTAATTGACAGTCCAAATTACTCCTTAATCTGACTTTCGGACGTAAAATTTACAAAATTTTATTAGACTCATTTACGAAAAATTTCTAGCCCAATTACTCTTATTGATCCAACGTTATTATCTCTTCTAACTTATTCCTAATTATAAAAATTAATAACCTTGTTAACCTAACCCCCATAATCACTAAAATACCCTTAACTAAATAAAAGTCTTATCTTACCCTCACTCATTTTCATTAATATCAAAAATGTCCTTCTTACAGCAAAATTCTAGATTTATCCTTCACTTTCTACATTCCCTATTCTACCCCTACATGCATCTTAAATTTTCAAAACAATGTCATCATCTTCACCCTCTTCTCTTCTTCTCTCTTCTCTTTGTTGATCATTTTCCAGCTTCATTTTCTCCACTTTTATCCCTTAATGCAACTTCATATATTGTCCCAAACAACCACAGCATACAATCCAACTATAAGCTAGTATAAGATGATCAAAATCACACAAAAAGAAATCTTATCTCTTCTTTTCTTTCATCATTTTCCAGCCCCATTTTCTACAATTTTATCCCTTCATGCAACTTCATATATTGTCCCAAACAACCACAACATGCAATACAACTATAACCTAGTGTAGGATGATCAAAACTACACAAAAAGACATATAAAAATGGTTGCTGGAAATTTACCTAAGTGTGAGGACTTTTCATGTTGCTAACCACCCCAACTTCATCTAAATTTGCTTCAAAACAAGCAAAATGTGGGAACCTATAAGGAAAGTGTTACATGCAGGAGAAAAATGACACATTAAGACACATACCAGCTGTAAAAGTTGAGAGAAAATGAAGAAGAAGATGCTTGTCTTGTTGGTGTTCTTCTTATTTTCTAGATGTTGTCTTTTATACAACAAATTAGTTATGGGTTGGGTTAGGTTGTTTTATTTAATTTACTTATAGGCTTTACAGTTCTCTCCCTCTTAAAAGAATTTTGTCTTCGAATTAAATTACACACCTGTAAATCCAAACAAATGAGGATATCGACGTTGAACTTCATCATCTGCCTCCCAAGTTGCCTCTCTTGGAAAACGATAATGACTCCACAAAACTCACACCAACAGAATCTCCCGTCTCATATTCAATATCTCCAATAGCTCCTCCTTATAGTTCATGTCATTTGCAACTTCGATCTCAAGCCTTGATAACATGACTAGGATCCGATCAGTACCATCTCAACATTGACATATGAAATACATCATGAATTTGTGATAACTTTAGTGGTAATCCTAATCTGTAAGCTAACGACCCCACACGTTGTATAATTTCATATGGCTTGATATATCTCGGACTCAACCTCCCTCTCTTACCAAACCTCAAAATTCTTCTGCAAGATGATACTCGAAGAAATACCCTATCTCCAATGTTGTATTCCATCTCCCGATAATGTTGATTGACATATTTCTTTTGTCAATCTTGAGCTATCTTCAAGCATTACCTTACCACCTTTATTTTCTCCATCGTCTCTTCAACTAACTCTGGCCCCTTTAATAATCTGACTCCCTCTAAATCCTAACATATCGAATCTCTACAACTCCTACCAAATAATGTCTCAAATGGTGTCATATTGATGCTGAAGTGATAACTATTATTATATGCAAGCTCCATCAAAGATAGATATCTATCCCAATCACCCTCAAAGTTCAACACACAAGCTATCATCATATCCTCCAATGTCTAAATTGTATGCTCCAATTGTCTATCCAATTGAGGGTGAAATGCAATACTTAAATTTAACCTACTCCCCAAAGCTATTTGTAAACTCCTCTATAATTGAGAACCTCGTGTAACCTCATAATCTCATCAACGTACAACCTGGCAAGTTTGTCCAATGTGTCTTTCTATTGTACCGGTAAGAAATGATATGATTTAGTTAACTTATCCAAAATCACCCAAATTGAATCATGTCTATTTCTAGTCCTCACTAATGCTACCACAAAATCCATCGAAATTTTCTCTCTCTTCCATAACAAAATAGCTAAGGGTCTTAATTTTCTCGTTGGGGCTTAATGCTCTACTTTAACTTACTGACAGGTCAAATACCTTGACACAAACTCTACTATATCTTTCTTCATTGTTGACCACTAGCAATAAGTTCTTAAGATCTAATACATTTTTGTAGTACCAAGATGTATAGCATATGGTGCATTGTGAGCTTCCTTCAAAATCTCCTCTCGTAATCCATCTACCTTTGGTATACAAACTCACCTTCCAATCACCAAAGCTTCATCTGCTCTTACTGAAAAGTTAGTCCTCCGATTTTGTTGCGCTCTCTCCCTTATCCACATTAGATAGGAATCCCAAGCTTGTGCCTCTCTAATCATATCTCCCAAATCTGGTTAGACCTGTAACATCACCAATAAACCACTCAAATAATCAATCTCCAATTTCACATCCAATACCCGCAACTCTACCAATAGCATTATACTGTGTCATTACATAAATATTAATTTCAACTGCCATTTATGTTTTATTCCAATATTTAACTAAATTGCCTAGGCTTAGCTTAACCTAGTAGGCTTACATCCAACGGTCTGTCAACTCATCTAAACTTATTATAAACTCTCACCAAGTGGAAATGTAATTTAATATATAAATATTGACACAGGGCACCTCAGTTTCTCAATCTCTCTTGGTACTCTCGTACTACTTCAGTACTTAGCCATCGACACAGGATATCCCTGAGACTTAGGATATCTCGGTACCACTCTAGTATTTAGTCATCAGAACAAGATATTCTCGAGACTCAGGATGCCCCGATATCTACTCCACGGACAAATACCTAACTACCACTTGCTCATATCATCCTAACCATCTAAGACCACCGAATATAGCCTATCCTTGGCAAGCTACTAATTCTCAATTTTTACCAATTATTCATAACTTATTAACCACCAGACTCTATTTAATTAACACATTTCCCATCAGCTTATAAGCAATACACCTCAAAAAACGTAACAAAATATAACAATGAAACACCTTATACTACATTAATTATTTGATAAATAAAATAAACATAATTCATGTATGTAACTATTAATCATTAATTAAATTATTGACTAATTCAAAACATAAATCACTATAAAAATAATTTATTAACAACAAAACGGTACTCTATTTTAAGAGTAAAGTCTAAGGTTATGATTACCTCAATTTTAGACTCAACTAGTTAACCGTCCAAATTACTCCTTAATCGAACCTTCGAGCATAAAATTTACAAAATTCTATTATACTAACTTACAAAAAATTTCAAACCCAATTACTCTTAATGATCCAATATTATTCTATCTACTAATTTATTCCGAATTATAAAAATTAATAACTTTGCTAATCTAATCCCTATACTTAATACAATACCCTTAACTAAGTAAAAGTCATTTCTTACCCTCACTCATTTTCATTAATACCAAAAATGCCCTTCTTACAACAAAATTTCATATTTACCCTTCACTTTCTGCATTCACCATTCTGCCCCTACATGCAGCTTAAATTTTCAAAACAATGTCATCATCTTCGCCCTTTCCTCTTGTTCTCTCTTCTCTCATTTTGTCATTTTCCAGCCCATTTTTTCCACTTTTATCCCTTTATGCAATTTCATATATTGCCCCAAACAATCACAATGTACAATCTAACTATAAGCTAGTGCAGGATGATCAAAATCACACAAAAAGACATCTTCTCTCTTCTCTTTGTTGATCATTTTCCAGCTTCATTTTCTCCACTTTTATCCCTTCATGCAACTTCATATATTGTCCTAAACAACCACAGCATGCAATCCAACTATAACCTAGTGTAGGATGAACAAAATCACACAAAAAGATGTTAAAAAAGGCTGCTGGAATTTTACGTAAGTGTGAGACTTTTGATGTTGTTAACTACCACAATTTCTTCTAAATTTGTTGCAAAACAAACAAAATGTGGGAACCTATAAGGAAAGTGTTACATACAGGTATAAAAGTTTAGAGAAAATGAAGAGGAAGATGTTTGTGTCGTTAGTGTTCTTATTTTCTAGATGATGTCTTTTATACAACATATTAGTTAGAGGTTGGGCTGAGTTGTTTTATTTCATTTACTTCTGGGCTTTATAAACTGTCTATGCAATGGCATACCTCTTGCTAGCTGGAAAATGCCAGTACTACCTACTATTGGCATCTCTCTGAGGGAACTCATCACCGAATTTTTACCAAACAAACTAGAAGAGTTGCCATTGTGGATACCATCTGCGAAAGCAAGACTCATTACCATGATCAATGGCGCTTCATTTTGACTAGCTGACCTGTAGATTCCTTGTGCTTGACCAACCAACTTGGAGGTCGAATTAGCAGTCTTTGTAAGTGGGTCGACAGCCATCATTATCTACCCGAAAAAGGTGGGAGATTTGGTAGTTCTGGTTGAATGCATCACTTTCACGACGGATGGGTTGTTGCCACTGAGTGTGTCGTGGAAGTAGAATTGAAGATTGTGTGTCGTGTCTTTTTTATTTTTAGTTTCTATTTTTTATTAAAAAATAAAAACTTATTTGATTAAATTTTAATATAAAAACTTAAAATAAAATTTGTTTGGTTGAAATTTGTAAATTAAAAAAATAAAAATTTGTTTGATTAAAATTTGTTTGTTGTAGTTTGATTTGCCAAACATGGGTGCTTTGTTTGCATTTCTTTTCTTTTTCATACTAATTTGTGTGCTAAACTGCTATTAAGCCTGAACCTCAAACTTTCCCATAGGCCGCAAGTAAAGGTATTGCTAACCTATGAGGATCATAGAAATTAGAGAATAAGCAAGGGAAAGGGAGAGAATGGAGAGGAAAGGGAGAGAAATAAGGACCAAATATATTTCCCACCAAATTGGTGGGAAAGGGAGGGAAATTCAGGACTAAACAAGCTTAATATAAATAAATTACTATTATACCCTTATTTAACAAAAAATACACAGTCAGTTCCATCACAGCCTCCGCCCTTTTTCTGCACAGCTCCCGCCTTACCTGTCTTTCTTCTGCTTTTCTTCGGCAACTCCCACCACAGAGGTAAGTCTCAAGCCTTTCTTCTGCTTTTCTTCATACGCATAATGTTTTCTGTTTTCTGCATATGGTCCCACCACCTTGAATACGTGTACAGATTGTCCTTATTATATGCAATGTTTTCTAGTTTCTGCATCCATTATGTGGTCCCAATACCTTTGGATCATGATTATATGCATAATCAAATGGGTTTTCTTTTCATTGCATTTGTTACGTCATTGACATCACGTTTCTGTATGTTTCCTGATCCTCCTTCTTATCCTTTATGGCTGTATGCTTCTAGATTCGTGGGCCATCTTGCCACTAACATTTTTTTATTGATGTTAACTATGCCTTAATATCTTTATCACAAGAGTTTCTGATGTGATCTTATTATTAACCAACTGTGATATGGGCTTCAAGAATAGAAAGAGCTGCTTGACAGAATCAGATCCATATACTGTCAATATTTACGTGAATTTCTATCATGTCCATGTAT
>JANPWT010000004.1:35594075-35610811 GCA_024678245.1 Erythroxylum densum
AACTAAATTTGAATATGATATAATGATTAAATTTGTTCTTTTAAAGTGTTAGGTTTCGATCATCCATCTCGTACATAATATATATCAAATATACGCAGCATAAATAAAACGGAACCTTAAAAATTAGATTTACTCATGCATATAGATATAGAAAAATAAAAGCTTAAAAAGTAAGATGTCTACATACCTTTTTGACGATCTCCTTCGTTCTTTAATCTTCTCTACGTTGAGTTGTCGTAAACTACAACAATCAAAACAGACCGTCTATAATGAAAGTCCACATAAGATAGAAGGATGAAACATTACTAGAAGATGGCTAGAATTCTTTCTTTGTATTAGCAAAGACAAAAACACTTGAGAGAGTTAGAGAGAAAAAGTGTATGTGTATTTTCTCTTTTTTATGTGTCTTACATAAGATGCACAAAAATTATCTCAATTTTTGCACCATTTGGCCTTCTAATGGAAAGTTATGGAAAGTTAATGTTCATGAATAGTATGCATTAATGGAGGTTATGAGAAGTTAATGGTCATGAATAACATTCATTAGTGAAAGTTATAGGAAGTTAATGATCATAAATAACATGCATTAATGAAAGCCAACAACACTTGTTTTTAATCCATTCTATGCATCGTTTTCTACCACGATCATATCGCGATACAATCCTAAAACAATCTCTTATATCTTAAATCATCATTCAAGACTAGTTTACTCATCCTTCGGATCTCCTATAAGTGTGACCCATTAGGTTTCCGGTTATGTTGGTCACTTGAATTAACACTTAATTCAAATAAGTCAAGAGCGGTGTCTAGAAACACATCATGACCCCTAATTGACTGAAAAGTCTGTGGTTTGACTACGATCATATGCAATGTTAACATGCAATTCTTCCTCTCACCATCTATACTCCACTAGGTTCATAGTACAGTCAAAGTCTCATCTTCCACCAGACTGACTACGTCACATTTAGTCTAAGTGTTATTAGATCTTATCATAAGGATTTCATTACTTTATATATCATTGAAGACTCTCTTCATGACACAAATCTGCTCTAGCCAGAGCTCCCAAGTAATGACCCTGATAAGAAGTCGTGAGTATCATCTCCTTATATCAGGAGTGGTAAATCTTTTATTGGCTACTTAATTACCTCCGAATACCTCAAGTTGTAACCAATCACCACCGTATGAGTAACCCCTAAAAGGTATCGATGAATGGAGTCAAAGCACATGATCGGTATCCGAGATATCCTTAAGCACCTCAAATCAATGGATACTTACACCATTGCTATGAAGAGACTATCATTGACACTGGAATAGAATATCAATATGGTTGTCTTATAGTAGGTCAATTCAATGTACTTACTACCTTTAGTAAGCATCCACATGTTAACTCTAAACAACTCATGTCTACAGCTTAAGAGATCTACTGTTTGATCTAATCAAGGAGTATAACATGCGCTAGTCTAACCGAATTAATGATATCCCATCTCATTAATCATATGACTGGGGAAAGTTTAGATACTAACGTAATTGTGTGTCAAAAGGTTAAACTAATGTTTCATCTTCATGAACAATAGTCTCGGGTCCAGGTAATTGATCTACATCTGTTTGAAACAAACACCTTTTATTCTGAAACATGGTAAAACTAATATTCTATAGTTTCCTTAGGATATCCTACAAACAGACACTTGTCTGATTTAGCTTTAAGCTTATTTAACTGAATCCGTTTCACTTAAGCAGGACAACCCCAAACTTTCATATGAGAAAGATAGGGTTTATTGTTAGTCCATATCTCATGAGGAGTAACATCAACTAACTTAGATGGAACTTTGTTTAATATATAAACAGAAGTTTCAAGTGCATACCCCAAAAGGATTTTGGTAAATTCACTAAACCCATCATAGACCTCAACATGTCTAATAAGGCTCGGTTTCTCCTCTCAGTCCTACCATTGTGTTATGGTGTGTAAGGTGGAGTCCACTAGGACAATATTCCATTATCCCTGAGATAATCCAAAACTCTTGGCTTAAGTATTCACTACCTCGATCTGATCAAAGTGATTTAATACTTCTCTCAAGTTGTTTCTCAACTTGATTTCTGAATTCTTTGAATCTTTCAAAGGCTTCAGACTTGTATCTCATAAGATACACATACCAATATTGAAAATGATCATCGATAAAGGTAACGAAGTATACGAAACCACCTTTGGTATGTATGAACATCGGACCATATACATCAGTATGTATTAGATCTAAAAGTCCACTAGTTCATTTATCATTTCCCTTAAAGGGTAACCTAGTCATCTTGCCTAATAAGTAAAATTCGCATATGTTATATGATTCATAATCAAATGACCCTAAACTATCACCCTTAAGTAGTTTAGACATATGTCTCTCACTTGTACGGTCAAGGTGACAATGTCATAAGTAAGACGATTTTACCTTATCTCCTTTTATTCTTTTGTTATTATTGATATTTAGAATTGGATTAGACATATCCAATATGTATATACCATTGCATAATGTACCCAAAGCATAAAATTGAACAACCATTGTTATTGAAATTTAAATGGAATCTAGCTTTATTAAGACTAGAAGCAGACATTACATTTTTAGTCAAAGCAGGTATATAAAAACAATTATCCAATTATAGTACAAGCCCACTAGGAAGCATCAATACATATATGCCTACAACTAATGCAGCAACTCTTGCTCCATTACCCACTCGCAAGTTTGACTCTCCCTTGTTAAGTTGTCTACTGTTCCTAAGGCCTTTCATGTCAATACAAATGTGTGAGATACAACCGGTATCTAATACTCATATGTTGTTATCAGAAACAGTATAAATATCAATAACATAAATACCTGAAGTAGATGGGGCATTAGATGCCTTCTTCTACTTCAAGGACTCCAGATAGGCCTTGTAGTTTCCCTTCCAGTGGCCATCCTTGCCACAGTGGAAGCAAGTTCCCTTCCAGACAATCTTCTTTGCTTTCTTGACACCTCTCTTAAGGCATGCAGACTTCTTCTTCTTTTGTCTTTTTTTATTCGAACCAAATTAGGAATTGTGTTGGATATATCGTTCATCCGATAGTTAAGCACAAATTGTGAGTAACTATCAGTTAAACTCGTCATAATTAAGTCAATATTTAATTCATGATCCAAAAGAAAACCCAAGGAGGTCAACCGCTCGATGTAGCCATTCATCTTTAGTGCATACTATATTGGAGATGTCCCCTCAACCATCTTGGAGTAGAAGAGCAATTGCAAAGCCTCAAATCTTTTAAACTTTACTTGCTCATCAAAGAGCTCCCTAAGATGATAGACTATGGTATGAACATCTATAGCCTCGCGCTATTTTTACAACTCCAGTGACATAGTGGCTAGCATAATATAACTAGTCATCTCGTTATCATCGAGATGCTTCCTATATGCTCTCCAATCATCATCAAAATCATCAACAGCAGGGGGATCAGGAAGTGGTTCTTCCAAGACATAACCAAACTTTTCAGACTTGAGAACTATTCTTAAGTTCCTGAGCCAGTCAAGGAAGTTTGGTCTAGTTAACTTGTTAGCTTCCATCAATGATCTTATATTCATACTAGTACTCATGGTGTTGACTCGGGCAATAGTAACCTCTCGTTAAATAGAGAAAAATTAGAATGTACTTAAATACATGTCTGTAATGACTTTAATAACACGCATTCTAACTCCCACTATTTTCACAAATTCATAACCCTCAATATAAATATGAGAGAACTCGTAAAGAAATTCTTCTAATAGGTCAATATCCAATATCCCTAAGAATGACCTTAGGTTTGCTTAACAAGATCATCTTTAATGCAACTATCGAATCTAGTGCTATCAACTGTTGATATGTGCAAACTCATTGGGCTATCAACTCTTGACACGTGTACCCCTAATATACACTACCCAACTTCGCCTCTGTCCACATTGATTTTGGGTTTGCCCAACAAACTAACACTTCTAGTTAAAATCGACCCATTAATCTGAAAATCCTATTTCTATAGTTTGAACATATCTATGTAGAGTAGGCTTGGGTTTGCCCAGCAACCCTAACTTTAAAAGGACTCTGGTACTCGCCACATTAAAGGAAGACGATAGTTTTAATATTTTAAGTGAGGTGGTTTGACTAAGGTCTATGTATATCTTGACACGAGTACATTTAATGTACACTATTCAACTTCGCCTGTGTCCACGTTGATCTTAGGTTTGCCCAACAAACCAATATTTCTAGTTAAAATCGACTCATTAATCTGAAAATCCTATTTTTATGGTTCAAACATCTCCATGTAGAGCAAACTTAGGTTTACCCAACAACCCTAAATTTAAAAGGACTCTGGTTCTCGCCACATTAAAGGAAGACGCTAGTTTTAATATTCTAAGTGAGAGGTTTGACTAAGGTCTCATCTAACTTAGATGGTCTTTCATATATAACTCATATATATACATATAGTTACTATAATTACATGGCATAATATAGACTACCAAATCAAATTAGGCCTAAGCTCATAACCTTCTATCATGCAAGCCCCCACATTTTCCTAACCATGCATTCTCTAATGCATATATGTAAACAAATAATTTTGATTATGACATCTTATAGATCCTAACATGAAAGCCTTATCCAAAATTTGGAAACATTTGGATCTAAACCTAATCCAACACTTAGATTTTCTATCGTTCTTGTACTAACTTGGCTAAAATTATTATTGTATGTTATTTTGATTGGAATTAATATTAATCTAATTAACATTAATTCCTAATTTCAAAATTTAATTTATAATTAATTTTCCTTAAAATAATTATTTGATGTCCAAAATTAAACAACTTCAATTTTATCATACATGCCAATTTTTTTGATCATATTAGAAAATCTATTGTTATACTAAAATTAATTCAAAATTAATTTCTATAATTTTTCAAATTTTTCAGAACATCAAATCATCAATCCAAGCATCTCTAGATCATTTCATGATGATCAAAATAATTTAGGAATTACCTAAAAATTATCCTACTCAACACCGATAAGGCACCAAAAAAGATAAATATGACTTCTAAAAATTTTTTGGAAATCAAATTTCGAATAAAATCATTTATACATGCATCAAACATCAAATTAACACATTTTTATCACATAAAATAATTTTAAGGTTCTAGAACCGAAATATAAACATACAAAAATATCAAACAAAACAGATTCTACAATTTCTGGAAAACTATCCAGATCTGGAAAATTGTTTGATAAAATTATTAAAACATTTTTAATAATTATACAAAAATTTCAGAGGCATGAATACAACCCAAATATGTTCACATAATTTTTTAGAATCAAATTCCATGAAAATCATGTGTAACCTCATCAGTTTAGTCGATAGACATCACACGCCCACCAGAACAATAGATTTCATACATGTTCTTGTAAAGTTGAAATTAAATAAAAATATTTTCAATCACACTAAATCATTCACTTACATATTATGAACAGATTGGTGAAAGAAAATTGTGAAAACCATTTTTTATAATTAATTTCAAATAAAACATTACAGGACTCTAAGTTGTCACAACCATGAAAATAGTTTTCACATGTCATGTATTCTCCATCTAACAAAGCACAAGATGGCTCTGATACCACTGTTAGGTTCCGATCATGCATCTCATACATAATATATATCAAATATACGTAGCAGAAATAAAACAAAACCTCAAAAACCATATCTACTTATGTAAATAGATATAGAAAAACAAAAACATGAAATGTAAGATGTTTACATACCTTTGTGATGAACTCCTTCGTTCTTTAATCTTCTCTATGTTGGGTTCTCATAAATCACAACGATCAATGCAGACCATTTATAATGAACGTCCACACAAAGATAAAAAAGATGAAATCTCACTAGGAGATGACTAGAATTCTTTCTTTGTGCTAGCAAATATAAGAACTTTTGAGAGAGTTAGAGTGAAAAAGTATGTGTGTAAAAAAAAACCTTTGTGTGTGTAAGAAAAAGATCCCTTCTTATTCTCTTTTTTATATGTCTTACATAAGATGCATGAAAATCATCTCAATTTTCTACACCATTGGCCTTCCATAACCCCCATCACTAATGGAAAGTTAAGGGAAGTTAATGGTCATGAATAACATGCATAAATGGAAGTTATGGGAAGTTAATGACTATGAATAGTATGCATTAATGGAAGTTATGAGAAGTTAATGACCATGAATAGCATGCATTAATGGAAGCCAACAACACTTGTTTCTAATCCATTCCATGCAACGTTTTCTACTATGATCACATCGCGAAATACTCTCTCATATCTTGAATCAACATTCAAGACCATTTTACTCATCTTTCAGATCTCCTATGTGTGTGACCTGTTAGGTTCTCGGTTATGTTAGCCACTTGAATTAACACTTAATTCAAGTAAGTCAAGAGCAGTATCTAGCAACACGTTATGACCCCTAATTAACCAAGAAATTTGTGATTTGACTACGAACCCTTCCATATGCAATGTTCCTATGAAATTCACCTTTTCATCATCTACACCCCACTTGGTTCAGATTATGGTTAAAGTGTCAACTCCTACTAGAATAACTACATCACATCTAGTCCAAGTCTTATTAGATCTTGTCCTGAGGATCTCATTACTCTATGTATCATTGAAGGCTCTCTTCTTGACATATATTTGCTCTGGCCAGAGACTCCCGAATAATGACCCTGACAAGAAGCTGTGGTTATCATCTCCTTCTATCAGGAGTGGTAAATCCTTTATTGGCTACTTAATTACCTCCGAATACCTCAAGTTGTACCCAATCACCACCCTATGAGTAACCCCTGAAAGGCACCGATGAATGGAGTCAAAGCATAGGATCAGTATCCAAGATATCTTTGAACATCTCAAGTCAAAGAATACTTACACCATTTCTATAATGAAAATATCATTGAATACTTACACCATTGCTATAATGAAAATATCATTGATACTATAATAGAATATCTATATGATTGTCTCATAGTAGGTCAATCCAGTGTACTTACTACCCTTAGTAAGCATCCACATGTTAACTATAAACAACTCATGTCTACAACTTATAAGATCTACTATTTAACCTAATCAAGGAGTATAACATGCGCTAGTCTATCCAAATTAATGATATCTCATCTCATTAATCCTATGACTAGGGAAAGTTTAGATACTAACATAATTACACATGATAGGAATCTCATTATCATGATCTCATCAGGATTTCCTCCATGTTATGTTTTGTATCAAGGTCTTCATTAAATCAATTTAAGATCAACATCAAATCCATAAATGTATGAATATCGAAATAATGAAAATGCCTTTATTAATCATAAAATGATTTATACAATAAGTGCTAAAGGTGATTGCCCATAGAGCACTTCTCTAACATAAAGAAGCTTATGTCTTGTCGACATAATTTGTCATAGATGATAATTATTATAAACCAAATCATTGAGGCTTTGATATTCTAAGTGAGTTTTTTTAATATAGATATGTTCAAAAATAGTTCTTTTATGTGTATAACATAATGCTACAATTGTTTAATAACAAGCTTTCTCAATAATGGAGCAATTTTAACAAACACTAACTAAAAATCTCCACTAGTCATCCATATTTTGAATTGAGACTTATAGCAAAACTTTAAAAATGTAATATTGATAAGTAAAGAACAAAATTAGAATTATAGAAACTTACTGGGCATTTTTTAATCATAAGTTCTCTCGTTATAGATGATATAGTAAAACTTTGTAAATCTTCATGATATAATATAATTTTACTTCACATCAAAAAGATCACCCATAATGTTAACGTATGTACATGTATCTTTAGTATATAAACAATAAGGATTAAGAAAATAAGCTGGTAAGCAGATCCTTTGAGTAAGATGCTTATTTCATTGTCAATCAAGGATATTTTTACAAGGCTTATATTACTTCTTCTTCCTTTTAGAAGATTCACAATTTTCTTGGGAACTCTATACACTTGAAATATATAAAAGAATCCATTTTTTTAAATTTTGTAAGAGAAAGTACAAATATATATAATATAATATGTTTACAAAAGACAAACTAATTTACAACTAGAAGTTAAGGATATAGTTGGCTCTAAATTAAGAATATGAAAATATATTATAACTATAATTCCAATAATTATAATATCTCAACCCTCTCTCTAAAGTTTGTGTATAGATATCATACATGTTCAACTTGTTAAGAGATTTTATAAACACTAAATTTTAGACTGCTTTTGTAAGAAAATTAGCTAGTTGATCCTTAAAGAGAATCTTAGGTAACTCAATAATTTTTCTAATTTCTCAGTAATAAAGAATCTGTCAATCTTAACATGCTTTGTTTGATGATGATGAACATGATTATGTATCACATGCAACTTTATTGTCACGATACAATCAAATTGGTTACTTAGCTGGGTAACCCAAATCTTATAAAAATGACCGTAATCATAAAGCTTCACATAGTTCAATTGTTATGCCTCTCAATTCAGCTTTCGCATGGAGCGAGCAATGATATTTTGCTTCTTACTTCTCAACATGACAAGATTTCCACCCACAAATGAGAAGAAACCAGAAGTCGATTCCTTGTAATTTATCACTCTAGCCTAATCAACATTTGTATAAATATCTATGTTTTGCCAATTTATATCTTTAGTAAACAAAATTCCTTTCAAAGATGTAAATTTCAAATACCTTAAATTTTATATAATTGCATTCATATATTGTTCTATAAGATTAAGCATATTCTGACTAACAATTATCAATGCATAAGCAAGATTATGTTTACTTCAACACATAACTTCAAGCTTTTCTTAATTAGTGTATCAATCGGATGATAAACTAACATACTAGTTTCTTATAATAAGTGTAATCCATACTTTCTTTGTGATAAGAAAATTCTTTCTTTGATCTAAAAACATCAATATCAAGGAAATATTTCAAGAAACTAAGATTTTTTATTTCAAACTCTTTAGGCAAATGTTATTGCCATGCTTTCCACCATGCCATCCATATATATATAAGAAGTAGTGATTTTACTTTACCCCTTTTTAAAAAAAGTATCATCAGAATTGCTTCAGCGGCATCCAAAAGCTATCATAAAATTTATTAATATTTGAAACCACGCTTTTGGAGATTGTTTCATCTCATATAATAATTTTTTTCAATATGAAAATCTTTTCATTATGCATTTTTGTCACCATACATCATAGTAAAAGATCCATATAGACTTTTCTAGATAACTCACCACGCAAAAAGGCATTTTTTACATCAATAATGGTAATCTAAATTTGTAAATAGGGATAATAACACTATAACAGTATTGATTTTACCTTTAGGGAAAAATGTCTATGTTCAACCAATTTCATTTGTTTAGGTGTACCCTTTTGCTATTAATCTTATTTTGAGTCATTCAATTATGTCATCTACTTTATACTTTATTATATAAATACATTGGACAATTAACAAGCTTTTACATTTTATTCTTTTGTAAGGAGTTAAGTTCTTAGATAATTGATGTATAGATTACTTATTTGATTATGATAGGTTATGATTTCATATATAATGACTCGTGGGATATTTAATTCTACTTGAAATTTTAGGTTCATAAGTGGGCTTAAGAATAACCTTGTGAGACATTTCAGTAATCAATTTCTAAGTGGGTCAAGTTCTAAAATATAAACATCATTAATTAAAAAATTGGTGTGGTATATTAGTTATAGACTCAAACTCTTCGATTGATGGGCTTACATCTTCTAATTTGATAAGTGGCTTAGATTCTAAAATAGGAGCATCCTCTGTAAATGATTGGTGTGATATGTTAGTTAAGGAATAAAACATTTTGATTGAGGGACTTACATCTTCTAGTTCAATCATTTCTTTATGTTCCAAGCGATCTTCTAGTTCGCCCTTTTTTTTAATGATCCAAATGACCATTAACATCATGTCCCTTATACTCTAATGACCATTAACATTATGATTTAAAGTTTCATTACTTATATTCAAATTACTAACACTGTGATGAACGAATTGACACTTCCCTTGAAATTAATATTCCAAAGTCTAAATTTCTTTTTGTTCTCCCCATAAAATTCATAATTAAGATAAAAATATAATAAGTTTTCATATAAAACTATATATGTTATTATGTACATACATTGAATTGGAGGATGATAACACATGTACCCCTTTTAATTATAACATATCTGAGAAATATATATCGTAGTGCTCATGGAGCTAACTTGTGGTGCTAATGTTTATAGGTATATATAAATACTATATATCTAAAGACATAAAGAGGTAAATTTGGTACTAGTAGAGCAACTAAAACCTTATTAAGAGCTTTGAGTGGTGTTTGAAATTCAATGAAGTGTAAGGGCGTTTGATTAATTAAATATGCTAAATAAGGAAAGAGCTTCTCCCTAGTATGACAATGATATATGGTTTTGAATTAATGAGGCATAAACAACTTATAATAAGTGATGATTTATCCTCAAGGCCATTCCCTTTTGGTAAGGTATATCAACATATATAATTTCATTAATAATTTTATATGCTTTAAATAATGCTTTAATTCAAAATTTTATATTCTCTACTATTATCACAATGAAGAACTTGAATCTATACATTAAATTAAGTCTTAATGAATTTGAAAAAATTTTAAAATAATAAATTTGCTTCATATTTAGACTTCATTAACCACAGCTAAGTCATCATGATAATCATTAATAAAGATAGCAAACTAAGTAGAGAAAGTTGGAAGTTTAGAGATACCCTATACATTAGAATAAACAACATAATTGGCAAATGAATTTTATTTGAATTTAATGGAAATGAATTTTTATGACTTTTTGTAAGTTCAAAAACAACATAGTGAAAAGCAAAGACATCGATCTTTTCAAATAAAATATGAAATCATTTTTTAGATAATTTAAAATGTATGCTTCAATTGTTAGTATTGCAATTAAACTTCAGCTTTATTCTTCTCCACTTTAAAATCATCCATCATAAAACTTGATGCAAATTATCGTAACTCATTATCTGTAAGTGTAAATAATACAAGTTCCTTTGCTTCCTCTCATAATCAATTGTTTACTTTATTTGCATGTTCTAAGTTAGGATAAAATGTTGCAATACAAGATAAGGCTGTTACTATTTAATAAATAGATAAGAAATTATAAACTAAAGATGGGGTAATAAAAATTAAATCTAAATTCAAGGTATTAATGAGATAACAAGATCCTTCCCTTATAATTGGGGCCTTATTATCATTGGCAGTAGAAACAATTTTTTAGAAGGATTATTCAAGTTTTATTACCTTTCTTGAATCATGTGTCATATGATTTGTAACACCATAATCAATTATTAATGTACTATTACAAAGATATGTCATAATGTTAAAATTTCTCACCAACATTTTCTGTATTGCTACTAAAGGCAAAGATGTCTCAATACCATCATCCTTTTTATTTGTTTCAGCAACATCAAAAATTTAGGTTCTCTTGGATTTTCGTTTTTAAGGTGCTCAATTATGATCCCACCAATCTAGATACCTTACAAATTTATAGTGAAGATATTTGGTATGATTAGGATAGTCATAATGGGTACACTTATAGGTAGTTTTCTTAACACCATCAGTTGTTTTTGATTTGCTTTGAGTTACATAATTGTAGCTTTAGAATTTCCAAACTCTTCTTTTAATGTTTGATGACATACTGTCTCTTATTAAATCAAGGTGTAGCATTTTTCTAGATCTTGAATTGATTCCTTACATGGAATCTATCTATGAATATGTTCAAAAAAAACATCCAATCTAATAAGAAATATAAGTACCATTAGTTTTAGAATAGATTTTCGATATGCTATAACATCATCAAGTTCATTCATGACCAATTTATCTCAATGGTCAAAATTTTAAAATATTTATGTTAATTTTTCATAATATTGGAAAAGAGATGTTCTATTTTATTTCGTTGTGAATGCTTTATGGTCTAAGGCAAAGAGTTATAACTAATCACCTCCATCATAAAAGGCTTTAGACAATGTGCTCTAAATTTCATAGGCAATGGGTATGCACAAGCATCACTTCATAATCTTTAGACTCATAAACATTAACAACCACCTTCTTACCTTTTAATTTTCAACATATCACTTTTTATGCCCATCTTCTGATTTTGTACATGGTTTTGTTTTACCATGAATATAAGATGGTTTCTCCCTTTCAATAATATGCATCTTCACTCGTCGCAACCAAACATCATAATTTGATTCAGTAAAATAATTCCTACATTAGAAAATATCTTCAAATTAAACAGCAGGAAGAATTAATTTTGATCCATACAATTCAATATTAGTTCACTCATTTTGTTTTCTAAAAAAAGATGTTTATTAAGAAATATTTGTTGGCTATGATACCAACTTAAAATACATAATAAAGCATACTAATTTTTTAATTTAGTGAAAGGAAGCATAAAGATATACAATAGAAACAAATTAATTACCAATTTATAGCTAGAAGTTAGAAATTCAATTAGCTTAAAACTAAGAACCTAATAATACATTATAACTATATAATTCCAGTAATTACAGAAAAAGTATCTCACGATATACATACCATCATATATATAACCTAATGATGGCTTCTCATATAAATAAAAAATCCTTAATAACCTTATTAGTGGTGGCAAAATATTTACAATTATTAAGTAAGCATATTAAAATTTATTATTGAGAATAGTAATATAAATATATTTGCCATTCACAACCTTTGATAACTTATAAGTCAAAAAGAGTTTTCTTGTCACTAAATTTTAAAGTATTTATTTATGATCATAAATAGTTGTAGTTGTAGACCTAGCAATGGTAGGATGCACAATGTCCTCTTAATTGTTTTGCTTTATTAACTAAGAAAATTTTCAAATGATTATACAATAAAATTTTAGATGCACTTTGAAGTAAAACTAGAAGTATAGTCCTTACAACTAATATCTTTTTAAGGTAAAAAGATAAAGAGACCTGTTGCGGTTTAACTAATTTTAAAAACTAATATTTAAAATTATTAAAAACACTTCTTGTGGTTTTAATTTTCAAGAAAAACTCCTTTTACATTTATATTAAGAACATGGTAGTGACACACATGTGACATGAATGTTACACATGGAACAATCAAATGTTACTAATGGAAACCTAATGCATCTTTTAAACCTAACATGAACTAATTAATTTTGATTCAAACCAATAATTTATTATAGTTCAAGTGTGTTACTCATGCCACATGTGTTTTATCATTATCTTTTTAATGAAATTCTAAAAGATTAAAAGTTACAAAGAATTTTTCGTTAACTTTAAAGAAATGACAGGGAAGTCCTATTTCTTTTACTCTATCTTTTAAGATGAGATTCATATATTAAACATCATATAGAAACTAACAAATGTGCTCATACTTTGATTGTAATAAATACTCAACTAATGTATAATTAGTCGCATTATCTATAACAAAGTCGGTAATTCTTTTTTTGTCCAACCTACTCAAAATTTTTAGGAAAGAATTCAAATAAACTTTATGCCTTTTTTTCATAATGGAAACATTAACAAAATTGATAAAAGTGATTCTAACATTACAATAAACCAAGAAATTAATAAAAAAATTTATCTTTAATCAATGCACTCATGTGCCATAATAATGCATCATATTACACTACAAGAAATCTGTAGTTTACTAACGGAAAAAACTGATAGTAAATGCATGTATTCTGTCGATAATAATAATTTCTGATAGAATAAAATGAGAATAACGACATCGTTAAAACGGTCATAGGTAAATTTAACGATGGACTTTTTATGTGTCCTTCCATCAGTAAAGTATGCCAATGGACAATCGTAACCTTTGGTAAACTTCACATTTGCTGATGGAAAAAGAAGAACGGTCGATATACTGTAGTTCAGATAATCACAAAGGTTTCAATATTACCAATAGAGAAGAACAACCGATAAATATCATACAATTTATCGACAAATTAAGGAGTTTCGTCAATAAATAAAGTATTTTTTACGACGATCTTTTATGTTCCATTGGTAAATAAAAGTAAGAATTTTTTTAAAAAAATTCCGACATTAAATTTTATTTCATGATCTTATGATAAATGTATAATTTCAACAGTTATAAATTATCTGTGTATAATAATTTTATTTCTTTATATATTTAATTTGTATAAACAGAAAGTTGATTGATGAAATAAAGTTAAAATTATCTTAATTGATAATAAAATATTACAGTGTACATTAAGTGTTTGTAATTCAAAACAAATGACCACAACAATCCTAATGTCCTAATGACTACCGGTCCTCTGAGGTGCTACCCTTCACCTTCAACTCATCCACCTCATGTCTGAGCTGAGCTATGACGTCCGTCAATGTGTCCACTGTGGTATAAACCTGATTGATTTAATTGGTTTGCGACTATCTAGTAGATGCTGCTGTACTGGACGTGAAAGATTGCGAATAACATATGTTTGTAAATGAACCTAGCTCGAAGATCCTTCCACGACGGTCTCTACCACCCACAACATCAAGATGCATATGAGTCTCATCAATGGGTTGTTCTTGTTGAGACTATTGCTAAATGGTTTCTTCTATTTGGTCTTATTATGAAGCAATATTTATATTAGTAAGTGATAATTGTTAAGAAATAATAATAAAGCATTAATTTCACATACATTCAGTTCTCTATATCGACTTTCGACGAATGTCACACCATCATGCTTCTTCATGTGAGTGTGCAAAAACACCTAAGTAGGTGTATTCCTTATGCCCATAGACTTTTCCTACATATTTAACCTAAAATGTTAGATGTGAACTAGATTTTATAAAAATTTTGGCAGATTTTCTTCTAATTGTTTGACATTTTCCCCCTGTTAAACAAATAAAATAACTCAACACAGTCATATATGGCACCAGATATTTATACCACTATCATTATCCATAATGCAAATATTTTCATTTCAACATTCACTCATCAATTTAAATTGAAATACAGCAAAGTAAAATATTTACAATATAAGTGTCAAGTTTAGATACTTATAAGTCTCTGTGCATGCTCGTGGTGGGTAATTAATTCTCCCATATGTACGGGAATACTCTCTCCCCCTTGGCCCCCACTCTGTTGGTGGAATTACACCCTAAGATGGACATTGCCTCAGGTGATGTCCAATACTTCTGCCCCCATATTTGCTCTGAAATATAAGGTGATCGGATACCAACCTTGTGTATCGCACCAGTAAAGTCGCGATAACGAATACGAGTTCGCCTCTCCCATACTTTATGTATGATAGCATCGAAACCAGAATCCCAAAAAAATTCTTTCTGAAATAAAAAGAAAAAATTTGAACTACTATATTGTAGTAATATTTATATAATTAATGTATACAAATCATTATAAAAAGAAAATAAATTTTTATTGTACCTCAAACTCCTGAAAGTAAAATCTCTTTGTGGCATGAGAGATATTCTTCCACACATAACCCTCAGGATCAATCTTCCCCTTAAATTTAGATTTCATATTTCTGAAACACACTCCAGACATAATCAACCTAATACAAAAAGTAATTTTATACCATGAAAAAATCGATAAACCTATAACTTAATTAAAAAACATATAGTGTTTAAAGTGATTTCACTTATAGATTATTGACAATTGTTATGTAATTTCTTCCATCAGGTCCCTTAGCTCCAAGCTAGTAGACATCTCCTCCATCCGATAAAGGGGTAGTGCATGATGTATGAGTTGGAGATGGTGTAGCATGACGAGCTGTTGGGCCCCAATTTTGGAACCGGAGCCCAACCGGAAAAACGAAAAACGGAAAGTGAAACCAAAGAATGGATCCAAAATGAAAGAACGGATTTCAAAGCTAAACGAATCGAAAGTGGGCTAAAACAAATGCGAAAAGCGAATCGGATCAAATAACGTGCGAAACACAAATTGGATCGGAAATCAAATTCGAAAGAACGGAATACAAACGAAAATCGACCAAAAACAAACGGATCATAAAGTGAAGGAAATCAAATGCGCATGCAATTTCGGAAATCATAAAGCGAAAACCAATCAAAAGCGGACTCGAAGAAACGGATTTACAAAATCTCATAATCAAAGAAACCAAAACAATTCAATCAAACTTATGGGCAATTTCCGACATCCGAGAAAAGCAAAAACTTAGGAAAACTAGCGTTGGAAACTAATAAGACATTTAATCTAAGCCAATCCAATCCGGTATAAATTTTTTTCTTTTTTTTGCATTCTTTATTCAATCTCATACAAGCATATCAATTTCCCATTTGGAAATTCATCCTCAAACAAAATCTCAATTCATAAGATTCTTAAAATTCATCATTCCTCATCTTTTAAACAAAACATATATCTTATTTTCTTTTTCCTTAAACATCACACACATGGCGTGCCCACGTTTCAAAAGCGTGCCCACGTTTCAAAACAATACAAATTTCTAAATGGAATTTTTCAATTCCATAACCTCAATTATTTCATTCTTCTTTTTCAGTCATTTTTTATAAAATCTCGCACATAAAAAAATAAATACCATCAAATCTCAAACAATTAGCACTTCTATATTTCCAGCTCAATCAACACAATTCATCAGACCTCCTGTCCGGAATCCCAACACAAACAAACACAT
>JANPWT010000004.1:35654756-35666168 GCA_024678245.1 Erythroxylum densum
TGTTATCCATCACTACAAAATAAAAAACAAAGATGGTTCAGGATATGCAATCTTTGAATAAGAAATTAGAGGAAACAGTGAGTTAAAGATTGTTCATGATATATAAAATATGATTTTGTAACAATTTCAAATTTCCATTGCACTCATTCTCAAAGAAAAATATTTTAAAATGAAACATATGATGAGATATTTAAGAAAAAGGCAAAAGCTTTTTGAAATCATTATTTGAATGAATATATTAGACTATTATTAGTATTGTTTGTTTCCGTTTTTCTTCTATTTTCAGCTTGCTTTCACACCTCAATTCGATCTGATCACTCTCATTCTCTAGCAATTTCTCATAAAAGGAAAAGGGATTTTAATATATTTAGTAGCTTATATTATTCTCTCTATCTATAATATGCAGAGACCAATATTTTGAATGTCTGAGTTCTAAAATCAAAGCTGAAAACCCAGCTCGTGCTGGTAAAAACAAGAAATTTATCTTTTCCTTTTCCCAAACATTCTTAGACGATTCACTAATTTGATGAAATTCAGGTGTAAATTCAACATTATGCAAAATCAATCATAGGAAAAAAATTTCCTTATGGAATGTTGGCGCAAGCTGGATCATGCCTAGAACGGTGGCTGTGGTCTCGTTGGTGTCTGGGCAATGGTGTTGTCGCCTGGGCAGTGGCGGCGACGGGTGGATGGTGACAGATTGGCAACAACGGCGGGTTGGAGGGCTGTACGAAGGTGAGAATTGAGTAAGAAGGTTTTGGTTCCTTTGGGTTTTGTACTTCTGATAGATTTCTGGAGAAAAGGTGGGTTTTACTTTTGAAAAAAAAAAAACGCATCAGCGTTTTAAAAAGAAGAAAAGCAAAAAATAAAAAGTAAAAAAAATTTATTGAACTACTGGCCAACTAGGTCAATCAATCCCGGTTTGACCGGTTCTCGTTGGTTCAATTAGGGACTGGTTTTTAGGGATTAATCGGACCCGATAGCCTACCGATCACCGGTCGAACCAGCTGGTCTGATTCGGGTTTCAAAATCATGCATTTTAGCATCATTCCAACGTTCATTCTTTTAATCATTGGGGGCTATTAAATGCTACTTAATGGTTGCAGAGGAGGGTGAGAGACAATTTTGGGTTGAGTTATTACGTAATCTTTAAAGTCTAAAGTTAACTTTTAGCATCTTACGCCTAGGGGCACTTGGTTCACAAAAGGGAATGAGAATGAGAATGAGAATGAGAATGAGAATGAATATAATGTAGAATAAGAATGAATATAATTATTATAACTATCATAATTGGTTAAGATGAAGGAATGGTTATCATTACCATTGATGGTGGTTAGTTTGTTAAAAATGTTGAAAAATAAAAATTTGTTTTATATCAAAATTTAAATATATTTTTAATTTATGCAATCTAATTATAATGACAAAATTTTTTAAAATAAAGTATATTGTGGTTTTTCCTTTTCAATAACTCTTGAAGAAAAAATAATCTAGTATTTTCGTGCATCAACATATCATTAGTTACATAATATCCTCAAAATATAGTTTAATCATTTAAAATATTGTGCAATTCATCGACACAATCGTAATATCCACCACTTCATTGTTATAGTAAAATCAAATAACATAGTTTAATACAATTTACATTCCTCTGATAATACAAATGATGTTATATTTTAAGTAATTAATGAATAATATTTTAATTAATTACATTGTAATTAACTAACTAATTAATTATATTTTAATTAACTAATTAGATATTAGACTTTTTTTAATTAATTAATTAGATTTAATCTTGATTAATTATTTTAATTAATTATTAATTATATTTTATCTTAATTAATTTCATTTATTAATTAATTATATTTTATATTTTAATTAGATAAATTTTAATTAATTACATTTTAATTATATTTTAATTACGTATATTTAATTAAAAAATTAGTGTTGGTAAGAATCAAACCCATTCTTCCTACACATGGAGAGTATGGATCATTACTTTAAACTTAGGTATAAAAAAATTATTCAATCAATCATAATTATCAACCAATTATTATCATCCATTTCATTCCTATTGATTTATTTTCATATCCCTTAACCAAGCACCTCGTCAGACAATCCCAGATCCCAGAAGTTATCAACCTTATCTTTATTGCTTAACCTGTGACCTTCAGCTTTTTAGGAAGAAAAGTTCATGTTGAACTCTCCTAAGTTGAGGTTCCTCCAATGCATATTCCTTTTTGGACCTAGAATTCCACCTCAGCCACGTGCTTTGGACCAAGACCATAATATTCCTTTGGACCTAGAATTCCAAAGGAATATGCTCTTTAACCTCAACTATCAGTATGCTTTTAGCCTTCTCTGACTGTCGAAATTGTCGGTTTAACTTCGCCGATCATGTACGCACATGCTGACCTGTTATCAACTCATTTATTTTGATTCATCTACCACCGTACATCATATCTTCATACACTGTTACAAGACAATCCGACGCACATTATTGTTTCTCTAAGCCACCGACCTTGCCTCTTGCTCTTTGTATGACCTTGCCTCTTTCTCTATATATACTTCTGCTTCGTCCCAAAGTGGTTCCGACGAAGAAAGAAATAAATATTTATATTTCGGGAGATATTAATATCAAAATTGGGAAATGATGTTCGGCGTCCTTTATGAGATATTTTGAGTAATAAGTTTTTGGTTAAGTTTTATATACTATAAGTGGGAGTGTGGTAACGAGCTATTGGTTGTTGACTTATTGTATTGAAAAGCATTGGAATATCTTATACACATACATATTGCTAAGTGTTTATCAAAAATTTGAGCGTCTCACATTTGAGCATCTCATATTTGTGTGTGTGTTTTCTTTTGAGTTATAAAGTGAGATATTTTAAATTATAAGCTTTTGGTTAGCTTTTATATATTATACTTGGGAGTATTCTAACATGCAATAAGATTTTTATTCACCCAGAAGAAAGATTGTAAAAAAACATTTCTCTTTACATCAAGAATGTTTATATCAAGATTGTTTTTTGCCTTGAAAGAACTATGGTGAAATTTTAGGAAGAATACTAAGAGTGGATGTAGGTAAGAGTTGTCTGTCGAACCTTATAAATTAGCTTGCGATTATCTTTTCTTATCTTTTTATATTATTACTTAAGTATGTTATCAAAATTTATTATTTTACCATGTATTTATCTCTTATAAATTGTATTCCCTAACATTTAGTAATATTTTGTTTAAAACTATAAACACACAATTCACTTAATAAAAAGACAGAAAATTATTATTTCATTGTTAGAACTTTTTACCAACTTTTTTATGCAAGATACAAAGTAAATCGTTTCTTTCTTGATAATTGTCCTCCAATACAAAAACATACGTTGTTATGCAATCATTAATTTTGACAAGACAGACTCTTGTTTACACAATTTGTTTGGTTTGTAATTGACAAACTTAAACTACATCTATAATTTTATATAGATTAAGATTTTAAAAAGTACATCCCGGAGATATACTATAAGCCCATGTTTTACCCAATGAACTATTGCGGTTTTAGAAGCTACCGACGCCTGAGAGAGTAGAAGCATTGTGATGGGGATGATTGCACCGGTGGCCCAAGAAGAACCGTTTAACCAATTCACCGTGAAATGTATAATACACCACCACTGCCCCTTCCATTGCTTGCAAAACACAACCTGTCCATTGTTACTGTGTAATTTCAGATAAGATTCAGCATCTACCATAGCAGTTCAGGTGGAAAAGAATATTTCTTCTGGTCACCGTCCGACCTAAATTCATAAACAGAAATATTCACACTTCTCCTGCAGTTTAAGGCATATGAACTCATTGACAAAAAATGGGTCTAACATTTGTAAAAACAATAAGTGACAATTATTAGATATTAAGGAACATTTAGTGTTCAAAAAACACAGCCTGATCTTTACAAGTTGAGATGATGAAAATGCTATCACAATAATCAGGAGACAATGTACAAGAGATGCCTCAACAAAGAATGGCCTATCATTATCTGAGGGAACTACTTGCATATTTCCAAAGAATACATCTGCATTGGTGGGCAAGGACTTGCAACATCCGTGTGAGTTCTGTACCATTTATGAACGCTTCAAGGACTGATTGTTTCATCAAATTAAGTTCACTAACTTAGTTGCTTCAGATTCCTCTATGTCGCCCTTCTTTGTGCCCGGTAAGTAAGTAGATGAGAGAAATAAATATGTGAAAGTTTCCTAGGGTTGGAAAACAGAAACGAATGTCGTCAGAATCATACATGCAGGAGAATATAGGTAAGAAATTTTACATCAGCTCAACTGCTCATCCCAATTCATCCAAAAACAAAAGCCAAAACACAAAGTAGACAAATGACAATAATTTAGTAAAGACATATATATACCTTCTATAGATTGAGCACGTCAAAGAATAGAACTGAAACATTCAATAGGATCAGACTCTTGAAGCATAGAAGCTGCCTGGAAGCAGTCCGTGGCATCAGATATACGTCCATCATCCCTATGGACCATCCCTAAGTAGTACCAAGCCATGCGGTTGGTGGGTTCTAACCTCAATGCATCTGAAAGAATGCTTCTTGCAACAGGTAATGCATTGGCACCCATTTTGGAAAGCAAGGCACCCATCAATATCTTGCAAGGCACATAAGACGTGTCTAGTAGAAATGAATTAATGTGAGCATACAAAGCTTCTTGAGCTTGTCCACGTCCTTGGCACATAACTCCTGGTAGAACAGAGAAGATAGCAACAAATAACTGATATGTAAATTATAATGTTTCGCTTATTCTCTGATTTGATAGTCCACAGGCTAATCTAATAAACTAACTTTTGAGGAATCAAGCAGCACAGTAACTTTGACTTGCCATGTAAAGCATCGATGGTGATGGCTCAATTTTTTCCCAATAGTAACTAATTTTGTTTGTAATCATAAGGCTCAAAAGCTAAAAAGGGGACAACAGACCACAGGTTTCCCAACCAGCAAAACATGTAGAAGAGAATTCTAACTTACTAAACTTACCTGACGACAAAAGAAGGGATTGGAAAATGATGTCCAACTATTTTACTGGCATCCTGAGAAAACACCTCCTCTAATAAAAAAGTACAAAATCTTCTGGATAGTGAACAAATTTGCTATTTTCCCCTCTTCACAGCTATTTAGTAGATTTCTATAACAAATAAGAACATGCAGAACAAAAAGAAATCTCTCCCCCATCTGATAAAATAAATCACATTCTTGTGACAGGTGCCCAGAATGAGATTGTTCTTAACTTTGAAAGCCTTATCACTCACTTTCACAAGCTAGTTGATCTTTCCATGCACGAAAATCAACTTGCATATAAAGAGACAAAAAATGAATAAGTAAAGTATTGAGGTTCTTCACTGATGAGCGAAGTCAAATTGTCCTATGATAACCTTCCAAAACCAATCAATCAAAGGATAGGAGAGTTTTTAATATTTATATTAAAAGATTTGCAAGAACTTGTGCCTTGTGAGATTTTTCTTTAACCCAAACTCTTTATCTGTTTAGATCAATTCGAAGAACATTAAAAGTCAAAGTTACATAATCGGAAATATGTTACTTTTTTAATTGATAAATAAAGCAAGGAATTTCCTTCCATTCAATTGATTGTTACGCATGCAATTTGATTGCTACGCATGCAAAAGAATATCTCCTAAAAAATTTCAGTGCACCTGTTTAGAAATTTATATAGGTAAACCGTTGGTTATAAACAAGCACTTCCATAGCATTATGAAGCATTGCATCAACGAAAGCAGGGCAACTACCAGAATCATGAAAGCCTAGCTTTACCAAAGAAAAGGTCTTGTAAAGTTTACACAGGACTTTTAATTAGAGAGGGGCAACAGAATAAATCATGTTAATGATTTTCCTTTTCCAATATGACATTTGATGTACAACCCTAGTGAAGCATTTTCTCCAACAAGGTAAAGCTCATGATCCAAATCTTCGGACTTTTGTTTTAGTTCGAGAACATTAATTTAATACAAATATTGGACACTATTGTCTTGAGCATGTAAGGCATGTTGACTTAATCAGCCGCAAGAAAACCACTAGCCATAGCCTTTGCATAAGCAGAGTACCAAATCCATAAAAAATCTTACAGTTAATTGAGATCCACATTCAGCATCCCTCCATATCAGAAACAGAATGACGATTCACTCCAGTAGGAAAAGACAGGAGACGGAGGTGTGGGCAATGGAAGAGAATGTTTTTTCTAAATACTAAAGAGCTCCTTCTAACATCTCTAGGTAATCTATTAACTTTCCCTCTTCTTCCTGTCTTCTGTAACAACAGAGTTTTACTTACGTCTTGCAACTTTAGGGTGAGACAAACCACAACTATTACATCATAGTAGCACAGTTTAGACTTTTCCCATAAGAGGAAAGCCATGTTCAAGAAAGCTTTCTTATTCAGAAAATTTCAACAAGGAGAAAGTAAGTTCATTCATAGTAGAAAAGATTTTGGTCCTTGCCTTCTATATGAAGCAGTTCTGTGGAGTACTGTTTCAGTTCTCTAGCTTTTCCCAGACAAACCTCAACATCTTTCCAGTGTGAAAGCCTCGAGTATAAATCTGCTAGCCCATGCCAAACTTCAAACTCGTTGACTTTATCATCCTCAGCCTATAACAAAAAGGGAATGCATAAGACAAATATTTTGAGCAATCAATGACTAAAGGCTGATTTGCCTAATTGAATGCTTCACGTCTGAGTGAAAAGTGGTCACTGGCTACATCATGATGTAATGTTTCAAAATGATCTAACAGTAGTACTAAAAGGGCCATTTCCCTACTCAAAGCATAAACAAAAATGAAAACTTAAGCAAAGGACCTGTGTAATGCTCTTGGAAGGAGTAAAAGACTTCCTCTGAGCTTGGACCAATGCAAGAAGATGACGATAATTTTCAATGGCATCTGTGTGCAATGACTGAGAGGTTTTTAGTTTTGCCTTCAGTCTGAGCAAAGGCCCTTGCTCCCATTTTGCAGTCTCATCCAAAGCAGCATCAGTGATAACCTCAGCCTCTGAGAACCGCTGTTGAGCAGATAAAACCAGAGCTAGAAACCTCCATCCCTTCAATACAGAGCCACCAGTTGCATCAGTGAACTGCTTTGCACAGCGCAAAGCAGCATTCAAGTTCCGTTGCTCAGCATATAGGACACCCAATTCAAAAATTAGATCTGGATTGTTTTTCTCAAAAGCTATTGCATCATCTAACGATTTTAAGGCTTGTGACTGAAGAGAGGACCTTTCAAAGTCAGAGGAAGAAACTTTAGCTTGTTTTCCCAAACAAAGGCCTAACATGCGAATAGCTACACCTTTGAGATGTGCATCAGTGCCCTCAGCAATCCTAATTGCTCTACGTGCATATCCCACACCTTCTGCAGCAAGATGTGAATCCTCACTACAGATCTTGGCAGCCAATAACAGGGCCACGAGATCATCAGGGGCTTCATGTTTGTGTAAAGACTTCTGCAATAAATTCAGCGCAGCTTTATTCTGTCCTGATCCACAGCAACAAAGAGCTAAATTATTCCAACGATCAACCCGGTGAAGCACACCAGGCATGATCTCTTCAAGTTGCTTTGCTAGAACAGAGGTTTGGCTGCATAGTGATAGTGCAAACGTAAGGTGCTCCATGATTGATGGATCCCATTTGATCTTACCAAGGCAAAATTTTCTATTAAGAATCATCAGAAGTAAAATGGCCTCCTCCAGATTATGCTTAGGAACATATGAACCATCAATCTGGGCAGCCAAACTGGGTGGACTAGCTTCTACTCCACTATGTAATAAAAACACAGCAAAAGCTTTTTGTATCCTTGCACAACTGTCATTATCAAGGTTCCATTGACTAAGGAGAGCACGCCTATAAGCAGCAATAGCTTCCTGATAGCAACCAGCCTGCTTCCAGAGCTCTGGGAGTAGCTCCACAGCTAGACTAACTGTGTCTTGCAATCTGTCATCCACTTGAACATCAGGTATACCCTGGCAGAAAATTTTCTCAACTGCATCAAGTACACTTTTACATTCAGTAGCAGCATCTGCAAGATCAATAGAAAAGGATCAATAGATGATGAAAAAGAAGAAAAAGAAGACTAACAAGAGGTAAAGGGCATCACTTCTGGAAATTGTTTCATCAATGCCATACCATTCAATCTCCCAAGCTTTTGAAGAGACTTGGCTTTCAAATATATAGCTTCAAGCACTAGGCTAGCAGCATGCTGTGGAACTGTAGGTTGTGAATCGTTTTTTGAGCGACCCTTCTTAGAGGTCTGTTTCTCAGATACGGTAGCTTGCAGACGTTGTGTTGCAGCTTGGAGATCAATGCCATCAAAAACACGAAGGGCACCTTCTACATTGCCTCTCTGATACTCTAACCTTCCAAGAAGGGCTCTTGCTTCCTGCAGATTTCAAAACCACCTATTGATCATAGTAATTGAATTGTGCCTCCTATACTCGAGTATGCTCAAAACGTTACCCTAATGACAATTATTATGTCAGAGAATGTTAGTACCATGAAGTTAAAGGAACCACAGGACTATGATATTAACCAGTAAATCAGAGTAAAGAGTGTTACAATATCAGCGATGCTGATCTACCAATGATATGAACATTTCCATAAAGTGTATTACATTAAAGTGAATCGACCCTTTAAAGAAGAAGAAGACAAAATGAACAACCTTATCCCTCATGCCATCAACAATGATCATAACAAATTCAAAATGACAAAGATCCAACAAAGTAAAACGTTAATGTTTCAGCACATCTTTATCGTATATGCTTTCTTAAAAGCATTCTAATCCCTAGAAACCTTTGCCCTGTTTTTAATATGCAAAAGGAGTACCCCTCCCCCTAAAACAAATCCCCCAAATCTTTCAAGTACATACATTGACTATTTAGTAGATGATAAATATGCCTTAAATCTTATCCATAAAACCGCGACGTTTTCACAAGGTCCTTGTCATGAAGTGCTTCAAAGTGAAACCAAACAACCTTCTCTGCTCCCACGTACACATAGGATCCTAGCAAGCCAATTTATGTATTTTGTCATTTTCTAACCAGAGAGAACTCTGACACAAGTTGAGGTGTTCTAGGTTCATTAAACAGCTTCACTATATGAACTAAGTGGTAGTATAGGCCTTTAGCAAATTCACAATGACTTGATGCAACATATGAAACATAATCACCAAGGTACAGCGATTAGAAAAGTCAGGTAATCAACCTCAAAGTTAAGTGATAATCCCTCTCGCAAAGAAGATTCAGCCTCCTGAATATTTCCCTCATCAAGCTTTGCTTCGACATCTGTTGTTTTCATGCATACCCCATTTGCACACACTTCTAGGACCACCGTCTGCTGATCATGCTCACCAGACTCTTCAGATTGGCTTCCCACCATCTGTGCTTTCCCCTTCCTCTTCCTTCACAAATTTTCAGTGTTTTTGTATGTGGATTTTAAGCAAACTACAAATCCATTTATGCTGCTATTGCATGTACAACAAAAACATTAAGGTACACATTATTCAAGACTTGGAAATTAAAAAAAAAGGTAAAAATAAGGAATAATCCAAAGCATACACATTACAGAATTACCACAGTTAGGAAACTAAAGGATTATAGTTTACTACAACCAAATTTCAAATTCTGGTGATAGAAGAAATAATCCAAACTAACTAGTTAAAAAAGAGGACCAAGCATTTCTAAATAAAAACTAAGAAACGTTAGATTTGACTCTTGGAAAACAATGAATTAGTTAAGCTTCACAAGGTTATAAAATATTCAATATCAACCCAGAAAGGGGAAACGGTCAAGGAGGAAAATGAATAAAACAGTTAACTATCTATATGAATAGAGTATAACATAGATTTTAAAAGGTAACAAAAAATGGAAATCATCTACCAACTTGGAATTCCTCAAAAGACGTGTCTTTTCGTCTTAGCTCAAGGCTTACCTGTTTATGGCAATGCCTCATCAAAGATCAATGGATTACATGGGACTGATAACAATATTTATTTTAGAAGAAAGCCTGCAGATCTATGAAACGATTGAAACAACAACTACATTCCTACAGGAACCAGACAGATCGAACAAATTGTCCGCAAAAATTAAGAGAGAGGAAAAGAGAGAATGAAAGGGAGAGGAGTTACCTTGCTGATCTCCTCTACCGCAATCCCCGCATCTCTCTAAAATGGCAAATGTTTTGTTTGTTTATCCCACAAACAAAGAAACTGAATATACTAAATGTAATATAATTTAATTAAAATACTACTATTAGCATTACCTTCGGGAATGGTGGAAGTTGGTGCGGCGATGCGAGGCAAGGGTGGTCTTTATTTTTTCAAAATTAAAATTGTCTTCATTTCACTCATCAGATCACCTTTATGGGCTTCATTTCACTCATAAGATCAATTTCCGTTTGGGCTTCGTTTCGAGGAGAAGTTGTTAACACTAAAACAAGTTTTTAAAGTCTCCTACAAGAACTGCGAAAACACAATCAAAAGGTTAGAGAGACGGAGCAAAAGAGACACCGCACAAGCGACTTGAGCAGCACCCCCAGCAGGAAGAGACTACCCAAAATTGGTGATCTTAAAATTATCACTTTATGTATATAGTGAAAACCATATTGCACCAAGGTACCACCAATCTGATCAAAGGTCTGGAAATCCAGAAAATTTTCATCTACGGCTACCACAACGCACACACATTTCCCAAACCAAAGCCAATCAATAATGACTCTAACGACGGTTACCACCCATGAAATGTCAAAACGTAACAGAAAAAGAAAAAAAAATGACGAGCTAAAAATAGCAAAAGAAAAAGATACAATTATCCAATATGCTTTTAAACTAAACCATGTGCATAGCTTCAAAGGTTTATAGCGTGGATAACTTCAATCAATTATTTTAAATCTGTTTCAATTTTCATGTCAATACTTCCGATTACATTCAACTTTATAAACTAACCTATTTAAGTGGGTAATTCGGTTTAAAATGAGGAATATTGCTTCACATTAATTATATGAACTTACTAGTGAATAATTTCACTTTTGGCTATATTATTAATATCATTAAAATAGTACTTTTATGAAACAATAGAACCTACACAAAATTAAATAAATAAAATCAATAAAATATAAAATATTATTAACATTAAAATAATATTTTATTATTAGCAGCCTTTTAACGGGTAAAATACTTAATCGCAATTATACTCGTCATCACTGCAAGATCAAATCTTTCAGTTGGATTTATATTGTTAATCAATTCCAGTTCTTATAATTTGAATTCAAGGTCTACATACTATCAACGCCACAAAACAAAAATATCAAACAACGAATCTTATGCGAATTGCGAAAACTAGAAAAAGAAAGGGCCAAAG
>JANPWT010000004.1:35681819-35694745 GCA_024678245.1 Erythroxylum densum
TGATGTGAAATGGGTCTAAAAAAATGGTGATTCCAGTTATAATTCAGAAATGATTCGTGTATATATTTTACAGAAACGGGACATCAAAGTAAGTGATGAAATCGTTGGAAGACATAGAAATAAAAGCATTATTTCAAAAATTTTGCCTCGATAAGATATGCCTTATTTGTAAGATGGAAGGCTTGTTGATATAGTTTTTAACCCATTAGAAATACCTTCACGAATAATGTCAGACAATTATTTGAATGCTCACTCGGATTAGTGGGAAGTTTTTCATGTACAAGTTATAAGGGAGAAAAGTAAAAAAGTATGTGATGAGACAACACAAAGTGAAAAACTTTGCAGGTAATTTTGTTGTTGTTGTTGTACTCTCTCACAAGCCCAAGACCAAAATTGCTCTAATGCCATACTTGTTGGGCTCTAACGTACAAAACACACTTTGCCAAAATGTCACACACAATTTCATTATTGAAAGCAGCCTTTAAATAGGTAAAAAACAACCATAAAATTAGCTAATTCATTAACACAACTAAGACCATTAATAATGGAAAATTATCAATTAAGAGTGCTAACTCATAACTCCTAAACGTGAGTTATACGTCAACACTACCCGAAAATAGGAAAAAATTAGAACCCATTTATAAAGATATTCTCGAATCAAACATGGAATCATTCTTCAACAAATTTCTTGTTTTCCACTTAAGTCTCTGCACGTTAAAAAAGGTGTAGAAAGATCTTACTAGAATTGTTTTAAACGATATTTATTAAGAATGAGTGAGAGTTTCAATAACTTGTTCAAAGTTTGATGAATGTATTTAAAATATTCAATTACTCAAATAGAGATGAATAACAAAATAAGTATATTTTTATATTGTTTTATTTGTACAAATTTATGATTTATCTTAGGCCGATAAGTAAAATTCCTATTACGCTTAACACTATCTCACGAGGATACAAATGCTCTTGAACACTGACACACTCTGCCTCCTACTGTTTTTCTAGTCTTCCCATCCACCAGCTTGCTCCATAATTAGAGTTTTGCCCGACACCAGGACTGATTTCAATCTGTCAAGCTTTTTTTTAATCCTAGTTGTAACTATATACATACTTTTGAATGTGAAAAACCAAGAAGTTTCTTGCTCAGGAGACATTTTTTGCAGCCGAGTCATCAAAGATTCATCTGCATGTATTGGAGATTACAGATTTTCTGATTTTGTAATAAGGTATTAATTGGAGTTAAGCATATGACTAAGAGAAAATCCGGATTCTGAGAGTGAAACATGGTTACGGATGCAAAGTCACTCAGAACTAGATCAAATCTACTATGTAGTGCGTGATTTCATTTCGCAAAATATAATTGGTATCACTCGATCTTCCAAGATCCAGATGAATTTCAGAATTGTTACGTTGGAAGGAAACATGTCAAGCTAATGTAGGAAGACCCTTCATAAGATTCCTCTTCAGAATCCTTTGAGTTTCAATTTGACGTCAATGATTTCTCCATTTTGTTTTCTTTTCACTATGTATAATAGTTGGTCGACCAGATGAAGGCATAGAGCCTGAGCCAAAGTAACATAATTGCACGTTCTTGCCCACCATCTTTGCAAGTTACAGGTTGCGATTCGAACAAACTCTGGAGGAGCTTGAATTTGTTGGGTCTATCAAATTCCTGATATGAAACTTGGTTTTATCATCACTTAGGCAGCCGATCTGCGGATTGTGTGGCACACCCGGAGTCCATAGTTGATAAGGAAAAAGCTATATCAAGCCCAGTCCAATACCAAGCGTAGTTATTCATTCAACTTCCTTTCATTGTTTTCTGCATAAGAAAGCAGAAAGTTTTCACTGAAATTTAGAAATCGAAAAGGTAATAACCAGCATTTATCACTCAAATATCAAAAGCTTTCACCTTTTCTAAATTTATCCGCACTCTTGCAGAATCACAGACTATCACGCGCACTACAATCCTGCAATATCAAAATAACTTGTGATTTTGAGTGCCCTCTCTCCGGCAGGTAGCGTGATTCCATTGTTTTGGTTTGTACATCTACGCAATCACAAATCCTGACAAAGATCTAATAATCAGCATAGCAATTTAGACGACCAAAGTTGAATAGTAATCATAAGGAATGACCAAATTCGGGACAGGCATGCTCTTATTACAAAGTAAACATTTCAATTTGAAGGATCGTGAAAGTACATAGTTGGTGGAACCCAACTGCAACGTTGGACTTGTAAGCCAACAAAAGAGATGAGCCCTCCGATCTCGGTACACCTGGCAGAGATTGGAAATGACCCCGTCCAAAAATCCTAGCTTAATGTCCCACTTTCAATGATGAGTATTCATTCCGCAAGGCGAAAGCACCAAACTTTCAGGAAACCAGAAAATCCTTTTCGTGACGTCGAAGCTTCCGGCAAACAAAACGGGGATGCCAGTAAAGGTAGAGTAGAAATGTGGCTTGCCAGTTATTGCAACTATGAACCCACATGTCCTCTTGGTCTTTCCTTTTTTAACCTTTTCTTTCTTCTCTTCAGTACTATTTTGGCTGGTTAGTTAATAAAGCTTAACTTCCGCATGATGAGGAGGGTTGCAGCCTAACTAGCTTTGTCATCGAGTACTAGTCTATTTTTAATACCAAAATAGGTATGGATGAGATCCAACTCATACTCTTCAACCACTGTTATAATTTATGGTCTCTCCCAGTCCCAGTGGTATAAATTATAATAGATTCTACCGTTGAAGCATTGCAACCAATTCCTCTTATACTTTTAGAGTCAATGTGACCAAATAAGCTTGAAAAATGGACAATCTAGAAAAAAGTTTTTTATTCTTTTATTTGGTAGATTTTCTAATTTGGTCCTTTCATTTTAACTATTTTCAGTTCAATTTAGTAAGTTGAAACGTAAGGTCTCAAGAAGTTCAATAATACGTATTTTAAGGAAAAAAAAGTAATTTCACTTCAATCTTGTGCTTTTAAAACAATTAAAAGTGTCACAAAGCTCCAACTAAACATAATATAATGTTGTGTTGAATAAAAGAGCAGAGAAAGACAGAAACATAGTCCAAATTGTGACATAAGACCTAAAAGGGTGAAGCCAATTGGATGTAAAGACTATTTAGATACAAATTAAGAATTGAAGCGTGGAGTTCGTCCAATGTGATTGTTATTTATGTGGATCGAATACTGGATCAACTTTTTTTTTTATTAAAGGGAAGCAAAAATACTACAAATCAAATTACTAGTCTTGGAGTAGCACTCCGATGTATCCCTGAAGAAGAGATGTTGGCACCTTAGAAGTGTAGTATCAAAAAATGTAATACCAAAGTTGGAATGATCAGCCTGACTGACGAGCCAGTCTGTACATTTATTGCTCTCTTGATAAATATAACAATAAGCAACAGTCCAATTTCGTGTGAAAAGTTCGCAAATGCCCTGAACAATGGGGTTGTGTACCATAAGACGGATGTCCGAGGAAGAGATGATCCTGTGAATCATGAGAGAGTTCACTTTCAATTCTACATGTTGGAAGACCACGCACTAGGTAAGCAAGAGTCCTGTAAAAACTTTCCATATTTCGGCATTCAGTAGCCTAGATCACCTCTTTAATAAACTAAATAAAATCAAACCGTGATTTACCAACTCGTTATTCTATGAAGTTAGAATATAGGGGCGCCTGGGATAGCGATTTACCTTTGAATGCAAGAATTGGAGTGAGTAGCAGGCATAGGCGGTCATTAATATTTTATTATCCCCACTAAACAAGCAACTAAACCCTCAAATTTTCCCTCTTTATTTTACCTGCCAAGCTTTGAAACCCCAGACTCAGCACACACGTCTCGTCTTTACGCTTCCAATTCTCAAATCACCAGTTTCAACCTCTCTTTTGATTTTTTTGCTTCTCCTTCACATTTCATCAAACACCAACCAATCCCTTCTCTTCCCACTCTTTCTTACCCCTTAAATGTTGAATCAATCATCTTAAAACCTCTCTCTCTCTCTCTCTCTCTTTCCCCCTCTGACTACCATTTTGCGGTTTTGACTTGCTTTCTGGGACACAAATGGTGACTGGTGGCGGGGCCCACCCAGACGATGGTGGCGATAGGAACCGGCCGGGGTCTAGAGGATCGGCGGCTGTAGTAGCCACCAGGTCATGGGGTAACACCACAGTGTCTGGCCAATCGGTCTCGACTAGTGGCAGCATCGGTTCTCCCAATGCTACACCGGCCAGTGACAGCACTTTTCCCAGGTTGAACCACGCCGACGACGCTACAACTCAAGATGCTGCCGGGTCAGTCTTATCTTATGCCTTTGAGGGCCTTTTGGCTTTTGTCTGCGACTCTGTGTTATAAATTCTTGGTCTTTTTTTAAATATTTTTTATTGTCATTTACAATTGTGTTAGGATTTTTATTGTACAATGCCTACTTTCTGTTTAAAATTGCGTAATGTCAAGTTATCATGTTTATAATACCCATGAAAGCTGATACTTACTCGTCAATTGTGAATTATTCACACCTGAATTTTGTTTTTCTGGTAATTCTGCCTTTGTTAAACTTTTCCTGCTAATTGAATTTAGTATGCTTGATTATAAGTGCAAGTTTTGCGAAAGTTCATAACTTTTCAAAATCTTTTATGTGGGCTTATCTCCATTCTTTTCCAATAAATTTTTGGCTGGAGCTTAATTGTTCTATATATTTTTGAAGAATACTAAGCCTTTGTTAATTATTTCATTGAATTATATATATGTAATCTTATTTCATTTTATCTGCTTTTGTTATAATATAACAGTAGCAAGAAGAAACGAAGAGGTCAAAGAGCAGTTGGAGCTGATAAGACTGGTAGAGGACTTCGTCAGTTTAGTATGAAAGGTATTTGTTTGGTCCTGGTATCCATTTTCCTGTCGCAGCTTTATAAATCATGCTCAAAGAATGTCTTGCTCCTTTGCTCTCCATGACGAGCATTTTAGCTGACTTAATTGTTTCACTGTTTTGGGCACTTTCAGTGTGTGAAAAGGTGGAAAGTAAGGGCACAACCACTTACAATGAGGTTGGTGGTTTCTTGAAATGATTCTTTAGAGTTTTCACAAGTTGCTTTATGACTCATTCTTTACTTTCCTTGTTTAATTGTAATGCCAAAAAGTCTACTTACACAATCATTTTTGGTACTATTTTTTAAATTGTGGGTGAAGAGTGGATCCACATTGCTTCCACTTTGGATGTTGAGAGGTCAAATGGATAAAGGCTTAAATGTTATAGTCTGAGAACTGGAGTGAAGATAGATGGACAGGATGAAATATGTGTTTCATTTTTTTGCTTCAATTGGAACTGTGGATTTGTAAGCATATATTTCAATACTTATGTTGTAACACCTAAAGGTGTTTTTTTCTTATAACACACCACGTTGACATCTGAGATAGTTCAAGAATTTGTCTCCACAAGGATTTCATTAAAGAAGAGTTGTGCCTTGCTGTCAATCTGTCATCATATTAGATGCATATATGTTACTGGAATCATGTTCACATGAACTGTCATTGTTGAGCATAGAATGCACCAGTTGGATGCATTCTGTCAACTGATTCGATCCTTTTTTGGTTGATTTATATATTTTGGAAAATTTTACTTCTATAGTCATGCTTCCTCCATCAGTCTGAAACAAAAATTTTATGACTACATCATGTTTTTCAATGTATACAAACTCTGTTCCCTCTCATTCTCTTCACTTTCAATTGCTTACACTATGGTTTATCTAAGAGTTGCATGCAATTACTAGGTTGCAGATGAACTTGTGGCAGAGTTTGCAGATCCTACCAACAGCATCTCATCCCCGGATCAGGTTTCGTGTTTTTCAACTAAATACGATTAGTACCTTTTGCGATTATTGATTTTCAAGGAAAAATTGGAACTTAAATAGGTAGTTCTCCTTGAATTATATGTTTTCAGCAACAATATGATGAAAAGAACATAAGGAGAAGGGTATATGATGCCCTTAATGTTCTCATGGCATTGGATATAATATCCAAGGATAAAAAAGAAATACAGTGGAAAGGTCTTCCTCGAACTAGCCTGAGTGATATTGAAGAATTAAAGGTGCACCTGCATTTCAATTTTCATCTTCTATTGGCATAACTAGTTTTCCTAACTTTGTTGTGGATCACATATGACATGATCCAATTCCTTGAATGTGACTTAGCAGGCAGAGCGTCTTGGTCTGAGAAACAGAATTGAAAAGAAGGCTGCTTATTTGCAAGAACTGGAGGAACAAGTAAGGATTTAGTTCTATGTTTTCAACATGCAGTTATGAGTTGCATGCTTTTAGGCTGGGACACTCTTATGTTGGAATATGTAGCTAACTGTATATGTGCACTAATTTCTTACTTCTTTAATAAGTTCATAGGTCTTCAGAACCTGATTCAACGTAATGAGCAATTATACAAATCAGAGAATGCTCCTCCCAGCGGGGGCGTGTCCTTACCTTTTATTCTGGTGCAGGTAAATCTTTCTCTAAATTTGCTTATGCTATGGCTTTTCACCAATTCAGTGGAGAAGTTTTTGGCTTTCAACCAATGATTGGTAGACACAAGATTTAAGAGCAGTCCTTTCATGCAGAAATGCTGAAGGGTAGGACTGGCTCCTCACTTCCCTTAATAAAAGTCCTACTCAGTGGGACAGTAAGTAGGCAGTGCCTTTAGTATGGATATTGTATCATTGTCTATCATTTATTTTTTCGTATACACTTGCTTATATTTATTGTCTCATTTGTGCGCTTCCACAAGTAGGATGCTTTGAGGGTTGGATGTTTTTTATGGATAAGCTAGATTTTGTAAGCCAATCAATTGATTGATATGAACATTCTAGGTCTAAGAGTGTTTGTTAAGGTGGGTGGGATGAAAGTCATGTGTATATTATACCTTTTTCTAGACTTCTGTCATCAATGACGGACATGTACTGTGACTAATTTGAGAAGTGCCAAAAATTTGCACATTTAGACGATGTGTAAAAAATTGTGCATTGGTATTTAACAATTATTAGTATCTTTGGTGATGGTTGAAATTAAGTGATATTAACAATTTGGATTGGCTCTTAAAAGCTTGAGAACTAGATAGAGAAAAAATTTTCTGTTCATTGTGATTTCAGGTTGTTTAGTTGGGATATCATTATTTTCAGAGTTTCATGTTCGGTAATTATGAAAACTAGTCTGATCAGTTGCATTCCCGAAGGAGTAACTGACTAGGCTGCTCTGGAATGGAGACGTTTTGGCTGACTGCATATAGTTGTATGGATTATATTTGTTTGCTCAAGAAAATTAAATCGCTTCTGTATCTAACTATTAAGATTGAGCCTATCTTTTCCGATTCAAATTTTGGTATGTGGATTGTTTGCACCAAAAATTAATATGGCAATTTGCGAAATGCGCCATTCCCAATAGGCATACATGAGTTCAGAAGAAATGCAAACCATTAATCCGAGCTCAAACTTAGGATTTTTTTGGTCAACCTTAGTTAGTTGACCTTGTAAGGCCTAAGTTCCTTTTAGCTTTACCTTGATTTAGGCCGATAGAAAAAGCTTTATTGTCTTTCTAAGTTGAAATGTATCCAATATAAATCCATGTTTAGTCTTCTCTGTGTAATATACGTGCTTACTAGATCAACTTTCTTTCCCTGTGTGAACTAAGCATGAAAATTTGATATTCGAATATGCGTTTGATTCTGGTGTGAATTTCATTTGTCTGATGCCTTTTCATTTCTTCCCTGGATACTGATTGTAGACACGCCCTCATGCAACTGTCGAAGTTGAAATATCAGAAGATATGCAGCTTGTGCATTTTGACTTTAATAGGTAACAACTGCAAACTTGTTAGTTTTACTTCATTTCCCCTTAACCAAGAATGACGTAGGTAGAGTTACTATATGTTCTGTGACTGTCTGCCCACTGCACAGTAGCTATATCAACTATTATTATGTGGCACTTTACACTTTGTTGGTCTAGCGGCCGTGAGATAACTCATCCATCCCAGTTTGAAATCTGCAAAGAGCATCTAATGTTAGTCTGGGGAGGGTGCGTGGGCTATTGGGTGGGAGGCTTCATGACTATATATTGATGCTACATTTATATTGCAACTAAGAAATTTCTGGATGCATGTTATTTCTCCACTTGTTAAAATATTGCCTCACAAATACCTAATATTTCTCTGTTATTCTACTTGCAGCACCCCTTTTGAGCTGCATGACGATAATTATGTTCTCAAGGCAATGAAATTTTGTGAGAGACCAAAGAGCCCTGATATGGCTACAAACCTTAGTGACGTAGGTGAAGGTACTAGTATGTCCAATATGTACCAACCCCAAATTTGTCCCCAAAATGCGAACACACCCGTTAGGCCTCCCACCTCACCCCCTCTTCCAGGAATTATAAAAGCACGTATCAAGCATGAGCACTAATTCTGGTCTCCACCTTAATTAGTTGTGAAGGATTTAATGTTAACTACATCTGTATATCTTGTAAAGTATTTCATTAGATGGGTGCATTCACCTTTTCTGATTTTGCCATCGTCTGGGGGGATTTAGGTAACAAGCAGGTCGGCCCCTTGCTTCCAGACTTCAGTGTAATGTTTGGTTCAGTCAAGTTCTCATTTCGGATCCATGATGATCTCTCTGTAATCGTCAACTTGTATTTTTGCATCTGTATTCCTAAATGTAGTAAAGATGAATTAATTTTGTAGTTTGTATTAGAATAGACTTGTTACATGCAGAATTATAGGATGAATTTGAGAAATTGGACATCTTTGTATTGAACAATTCATTTATGTTTTTTTCATGTTCAATAGCAAAAGTTGCCTCTTTTTAATCCTCTGAAGGGAATAGATATGGTAAACCATCTGCGCAGTGGATTTTGAAGCTTATTGCCTTATTGTCTGATAGACCTCAACCTTCTGTTGCTTATTGCTTTAGTTTGTTCAATTTGGCTATATTATTTCCCAACTGACTAGCTGGGTTCTCTATTAGTTCTATTGGTTCCTTGGCGCTTGTCTTTTTCGGTGTTATTTCATTTGTTTTCCTTGGTGAAGATGCTGGTTTCTTTGTTGAGCATGGCCAAGCAGCTGCCTGGTGGGTATTACTATTGCTAAGTGGGTCTGACTGAATCACTGGCGAGGAAGGCGAAGGCGAAGGCAGTTGTGGAGTATTGTAATGGTCCCAACCAAACTCTGGTATTGCTTCTCTTTACCCGTAAAATTTTATACTTCGCTCAACTAGGGACTGTTCATTTTACTGCAGTATTTGGTTATTTTTGTTTTTAAATTAAAAAATTGTTTAGTTGAATTTTTGGTTTTTAAAATCACGAGAATTAGTTTTATGTTTTCTTATTATAATATAATTTATCATTAATTAAATGTTTATTGTTTAATTACTTAATAATAAATACTATTAAAATTATGACTAATATATTGTAATTATTCAATTTATTAATTTTATGTTAAAACATATTTTCACTAATCATTTAATAAATATATTAAAATTTAAATACTTAAAAAATATGTAAATTTTAAAATAAAAATAAAAATATGTATTAATAGATATTATTTTAATAAAATAATAATGTTTATTAATATTCATTAATAAATAATGTATAAGATATTTGAATAAAATTGTTTATTTATTTAATATTTAATTATGATCGATATTAAAAGTGTAATTATGTTGGTGTTAATATTTATCTTTAAATAAAATTTTTTTCAGGTTCAAAAGGAGCATCGGTGTTTGTTGCCATAAGTGATAGGGTGGTGAAATGATGAAAATATTTTAAGAAAGTCCTCAGGGAGAGTAGCCTTTTCTATATCCTTAATTGTTGTCTAATTGGATTAGAAGTGAAGGATAGATAAGGAGCTGATATAGTTGTCATTCTTAACTTAAGGTAGAACTCCATCCAGATGTATCTCTTATAATCTTCTGATTTTCCAAAGATCATCGTTTCGCATTCTTCAAATAAAATGCACTTACATAGCACAACCAGCCTTGAACACTTTATCCCAGCTCAGTCTATTTATCCATAACAAGTAGTCCATCCAGCTGAGACCTCTATCTTCAAGATTAAATATGCAGAGGAATTTTCTTTATAGTTGGCTAGTTTAAATACACCTGGAAAAAAGATGATCTATTGTCTCATCTTTTGCAGAACATATCGGACATGATAGGTCTGCAATCGTCAAGTTTGCTGCTAAATAGTTACCAACTCACCAAGTGTTTTTACCGGGTGAAGTACTTGGATAATATTCAGAAGCTCTCAGTAAATTAGAAGGATACCCTTATCACCTCTTGGGACTCTCGGTAAATTAGAAGGATACTCTTATCACCTCTTGGGATGATATCAATCTTATTTTCTTTTATAGAAATAGCGAAGTTAATTTTTATATAAATTGCACACTTTTTTTTTAAAAAATAAACCTTAAATTCATATTTTATTGTCAACTATACCCAAAATTATCCAGCATGTCAAATTGCGTGACAAAATAATTAGGTGAATCACATGGGCAATATGGTAAATGAATACTCAATTTTACTTTGGTTATATGAAGAACTTGACTAAAAGCCTAATATGTGTAGATGGGATAATAGCAGTGCTATCATTTCTGTTTTAGAAACTAAACCAGTTAATGGGTTGTTACCAAATCCCATGAAGAACGGAATCAAAGTGTTTAGGTGTGCTAAGACAACCAGTATTATGGATATGAATGAGAGGAGCAAAGGCTAATGTTTCTTGTGTGTGATGAGAAACATGTACCAAGACACAGAGGTAGTGTTCACTGTAGCGGAGATGAATGAAAGAAATGAAGAACATGGTACAGTGGATCTGCTTCAAAATAGCTCTCTATGTTTCTGTAAGAAATGACTGGTGTGCTTAAGAAAAGAACAGGGCACATTCTAATTAACTGTGAAGTGCTGACATAAAAGTATGGTGTAAAAAGGGAGTTGCTTTGTGGAAAGAATATATCCTTTAATAATTACAGTAGGTGGTAGAATGCAATTACTTTGCCATAGTAGTTGTAAAGATTTCTTGTGGACTATGTCTATGGCTGCTCAATAATTCTCCATTTATTGATTTGATATCATGATATGGTGTTAGTTGGCCTCTTAAATGATGTAATGTTTAACTACTTGAAAGGAACCATCGAGTTCCAGTGCAAAGGTCAAGTAGAGAGGGCGGGAAAGTGCATTTGATTACTAAGCTGGAAAGAAAAACTGATGTTACTTGTCAACTTTTGTTATGGCAGACTGATGAAACACTTCAAGGATCCTGCCGAACATTGTTATTATCAACTATTAACACCATTGTTTAAAGGGGTTTGCGACATTGGACCTCTTTAGTTCTTTTCTTATAAAATTTTTGGGATATTAACTCTACTAAATATACTTGTAATATTCAATCTTATATCTGATTAAAATTTCCAAAAATTATCAATGAAAACAAGTGTGAATGATCATTTGCAACATTATGATAAAATATTTCACTGTTGCTAATGTTAGAGTAGTGCTCTAAAAGCAATTGCATTTAACACTTTTGTACAAGCTTTATTTTGATTAATAAAGTGAAATGTAATTTTTATTAATTTGATATTCATATTTATGAATTGATGTTGATGTTAAATTGAGTTAATGAAGTCTATTATACAAAACATATCATGAAGGAAATTATGATGAGATCATGATAATAAGATTCCTATCATGCGCAATTATATTAGTATTTAAATGATCCATAGTCATAGGATTAATAATACAGGACATTGTTAATCTAGATAGATTGACATATGTTATACTCGTTAATTTGATCAAGCAGTAGATCTTATAAATTGTAAGCATGAGATGTTTAGAGTTAAAGTATGTGAATGCTTACTAGAGTAGTAAGTACATCGGATGATTTGCTATGAGATTATCATATAGATTATCTATCACATGATAGATGATCTATCACATGTCAATGATTAATCTCATTATAACAATGATGCAAACATCTTTAGACTTCAAGTACTCAAGTATATCTTGGATACTGATCTTGTGCGTTGATATTACTCCTTGTTGCCTCAAGATGAGGTCGCTCATAGAGTGATGATTGGGTACTGCTATTGGTATTCAAAGATAATTGGGTAGCCAATAAAGAATTTACCATTCCTGATAGAAAGAGATGATATCCACGGTCCCTTGTCGAGAGCATTACTCAAGAATCTCTGGCCAGGGTAGTTGTATCATGAAGAGACTCTTAGTATAATGAAATCCTCATGACAAGAACTAATATTATTTAGATTAGATGTGACGTAGTCAGTCTAATGGGAGTTGACATGTGACCCATACTCCGAACCAAATGGGGTATAAAATGGTGAAAGGACGAATTGCATGGTAATTACCTATGGAAAGGTTCGTAAGTCAGATAATTGACTATGTAAGAGTTCGTATGTCAATCCACTTATTTTTGTGCAAATTGGCATAATGAAACTATTCATGAATTGCTCAAATTAAAAGATAATTTAATGGCCAAAAGTCGAGAATCTAAAGAGTCACACGCTTAGGAGATTGAGGGAATTTTTTTGGATAATATCGTGATATGATCGTGGTAAGAAATGTTGAAAACGAATGGACGAAGAAAATGTTGTATGGATGCCCAAGGTGGAGTCACGATCGTGACCAACTAAGTCATGATCGTGACTTACTAATTCTAGCAACATATATAAGTGATTTCTCATCAATACTTGGATGGTCTTATATATATATATCTCACATATATATTCAGGTAATTATAACTATATGATATGGTTATGGACGCCCCAATTAAATTGAGCCTATGTCCATAACCACCCTATTATGCCTTTTTAACCAACCCTTAAAAAACATTTGATGCATGTAACACACAATAGAGGTTTAATTTAGGTTGTGACTTGAC
>JANPWT010000004.1:35714134-35724892 GCA_024678245.1 Erythroxylum densum
ATCTTAGTTCTACATGGATTTTTTAAGGAACATCTGGAATTGATAACAAGTACACAACTGTGCAATTCATTGGAGAGGTAATGAAACCATTTTGTGATTCTTGACATGGATATTTGAATCCAAGGACAGGGTTGGTTTTATTTGAACTGCTACTCAATTGGAGATCATTGCTACATGAAACATTGAGCTTAAGATGACATATTTTCAGTTTTTTTTTTATAGTTGTCTCATAAAGTTTTTTTTTACTTATTTACTCTTTAACCTGCATCATTCTTTTATTGTCACATCTACATGTGAGTCTATTAGAAACGGCCTCTATATTATGTAAGGGTAAGGCTGCATACTATCAGATCCCCCCAGACCCCATTTCAATGCGGGACTTCGGGTATGATGATGATGATGATCTTAGTTCTACTTTCCTTACATATATAATTCATATTCTTAAGTTGATTTATTAAAATATGTTTTTATTTAAAACCACTAAGAACGTATTAACTTGTTATCTAAATTTCTATAATAGATTTGACTGTTAACTATAAGATTTATATGGCCTTACCTATAAGATTATATGCACCTCTTATTATTCATGTCATGCTCATCCATATGATCTCTATATATGTAATATGAAATTGAATCAAAATGCTAGCATATTTCAATTCAACACAATATAAAAATTAATAATTCACAATAAAACTTATGTCTTTCATTAAATTAAGAAAACATTCAAAAACATTAGCTTTAGGATTGTCCTTTCTAGATCTATATTCCAATTCAATTCATACTAAAGGAAAAGAAACCAACAACAATCAAGAAAGATAAAAAGATAAAAGAAAGTGCTCTCATGGAATTTGAAATCTTGAAGTTCTTAGTTGAATCTTAATGAAATCTTGAACTTTATATCTAAGCTAGTTTCATTCTTCTCTTAATATGCTTTAATTCACTCCTTGTGACTGCTCTCTGATCTCCTCTCAAATGGCTCCCTAATTCCCCGTGTCTCTTGCTTTTTTATTTCAAGAAAACTTTAAAATTTTGACCAATGCAAGTCCAATATTATAAAGAACACAATACTAGTATGAGTCCAAGTTTAGAATTAACACTTGCTTGTTCATTGTTAGCTCGGCAGAATGTCTGGCAAAAGTTAGGCTGAGTGTATCAGGACACCAACCCACACTCAGCTGAAAAGTCGGACGATACGAGTTTGAGGTTAACTCAATGAAGCTCCAAGGTCACCTTCCTCACGTTTTCTCGTCAAATGTATCCAACGACCCAAGTTGCCCTTTTTTTTTTTTTTGTTCTTATACTAACGGAAGAAGTCAGCCTCTATCTTTACACTTTGCTCTCACGTTAGCATTACAAGTTCTCTGAACCTTTAACTAAAGTTAAGAGAAATATATGACTGGAGCTAAAGAAGAAACCAAAGCATGCGCATGCTGCATGCCCCAACTTTTTAGTTCTGCGACCTGGGTCCATCATGTAGGGAAAGAAAGCGGTGAATTATGGAAATAATTCATCATACAAGCGCCATGTGAATTCAAAACTCTTGTGTACGTGTGATTCAGATAGAAACAAAGGATCATCAAAACGTTTAGGTATTCTTGTCTCTACTGTTGTTTTTAGTATTTGCCACTCCCATTCCAGACAAGAGTTCAGGAGCTAGTCAGTAGTTAGCAGTGTCATCGCCCAATATCACTACAAAAGTGAAAGAAAAATGTTCTGAGACCATATCATCTGTGACCACTTAACACCCCTTATGTCTCTTTTAACTACAAAGAGATTAGCCATGCCCCACACACATTGACAAACGTACAGAAGCATCCTATAAGGCCATGATCCAACACCATCATCCCTCTGTCAGTTTCTACACTCCTTAGTCCTTATCCTATTTAACTTTTCTCTCACGCCTGTCTACCACCAGATATTGCTTGGAAGGCTCATAATTTGTTGATTCCCAAGTCATTTGTCCTTTATTTCTTCCTTTTCTATCAGTGTTTCTTGTTTCCATCATGTCATTTTATGCACATGTACAACCACCTTGCGAAAAGCTTGACTCTCAATAATTTCGGTTCCTCAAGCAGCCCCATATTAAATACGGATAGATACCAATTAATAACCAAAGAAAGACGATCACTATTTGCCAAGCATCTCTCCACTTTTATGTTTTAATTAAGATGTACAGAGGCAATTGCCCCAAGATGGCTTCTCTAAGGTCTACGTTCATGGCGGCTTTTGGTTCCATTATTTTCACATTAGTCTCAGAAAGTGATAGAACTCTAACGTGCATTGATTGCTGTTCATGTGGAGGGTCAAAATGTCGCTGGGGTTCTATGCATGATCAAGTAGATTAAATATATGCTTGGACAAATTAGTACAAGAAGCAAGTTCTATATGAGATGTGTAGGGTCATCAAGACAGCTTTCCTTCAAGTAATTTTCATTCAATAGATACCTTCCATCCGTCATGTTATTATCATATATGAAAGGAGATCCAGCAATATATGAAGCATGATTCATGCCATGTTGAACTCATTAGGAGGAATAAGATATCAACAGCGTGTCTAAAATATCAGCAGAGCCTCGTGGAAATATTAAAGTGATTCATCATATTAGAAGATATAATTGGGAAAAAAAATGGGATGATACACATGCATATATACTATGTCACAAAGCTGATGAACAAAAAGAAAAGGAAAAAAAAAAAAGAAAAATCTCAAGAGTTTATATGGAATATACTCTTACTCGTGTTTCCTTTTTCTCTAGGATTCCCTCTCTTCATCATCCTTGGATTTACCTGTGGAACTAGATCCTGTGGTCATTCCTATGACCTGACTATGTGTGAATCTTTGCAACTGTATCATTCGGGCATAACACCCATCAGGATAGTTTTTTAGTAGATGTGAATGTGATCCTTGCTCCACAACCTTCCCATCGTCAATTACAGCAATGACATGGGCATTTCTTACAGTTGATAACCGATGTGCAACAACGATAGTGGTCTTTCCTGTGCAGGCACGATCTAGAGCCTCCTGGACAGATCTCTCTGACTCGGCATCAAGTGCACTTGTTGCCTCATCAAGTAGCATAAGCTCTGCCTTCCTTAACAAAGCACGGGCAATGGCAATTCTCTGCTTTTGTCCACCAGATAACTGAACTCCCCTCTCCCCTACAAATGTCTTGTACCCGTCTGGCAATGCAGATATGAACTTATGAGCATTGGCCAAATTAGCAGCTTCAATAATTTCAGCCTCAGTAGCTGATTCGTTACCATAGGCAATGTTTTCATAAATGGTAGTAGCAAACAGGTATGGCTCTTGAGGGACTAATGCCATATGCTTCCTCAGGGACTTGAGATTGTATTTTCGAATGTCCTTTCCATCAATCATAACACGACCAGATGATGGATCATAGAATCGCAGTATCAGTGCAATGACTGAGCTCTTACCACAGCCACTAGGACCAACAAGAGCAAGCGTCTTCCCAGCCCGTGCACGAAGATTTAGGTCACGGAAAATAGGAACATCTGGACGAGTTGGATAAGAAAAGTCTACATGCTTTAGTTCAACATCTCCACGAATATGGTCAGGAAGTGGGGTGGCATCTGTATCATCAGGCTCAATCTCAGTTTTGCGGTCAAGTAGATCAAAGACTGACCGCATGGCTCGACCACCTTTGATGAATTCAGGAGCTAGGGTTAAGGTTTCGGCCGCACCATTGGCAGAAACCATAAGGACCATAAAAACTCGAATTGTCTTCGAGAAATCGGAGATTTCATGCTTCACAAGCCAAGACGCGTACCAAAGACCAAGAGCGTAGGAAGCATAAAGTGAAAACTGAGCAACACCATATCCACTTCCAGCAATTTGTCCCTTCCAAAAGCAACGTCGGAGAGGCATTTCAAGGTTGGTAGAGAAAAGACCAACTATTTTTGCTTCTGAATTGAAGGCAGCCACTGTTCTTACATTAGCAATGGCCTCTCCTGCCAGTTGTGTGGCTTTGGCATGGGCAGCTTCTAGGTCTCCAGAGAAACCAGTCATGAACATTTTCTGTTGAAGGAAAAAAGGAAATGGCCAAAAGATTATTAGTAGCAAGTATTTTGACACACAAATTAATGTAAATTTCCATAGTGATTGTGTATCCTAGATGCAAAATTCAAGAACAACAACAATATGCAGAAACTATCTGAATGGAAATCATAATTAGGTGACTTAATAAGTGTGAATTTACTCCTCGAAGTGCATTGGAATTCTCCAGCTCAAATAATCTACATTTGGTGGAATCATTGAGAAATATCCACAATGAAATCAGTGAATTTTTATCACCAGTTATAATTTTGACTTGAATATTTCCAACATTTAACACAAAATGCTACCTCAGAAGCAGATTGGGATGCATACCTGCAGAACAGTAGCCGCGACAACTAAGGGGAAAACAGCTATAAGGACAAGCGCAAGACGCCATTGCAGAACAAACCCAGCTGTGCAGGCTACTAGCATGAGAGCAGTATTTTGCACAATAACTGAAATCCTGTCTCCAATTGCTGATCTGACATTGTTTGCATCAAGTGCCAATCTTGCTGCAATTCTAGCACTCTCATTTTCCTCCTGATCAAACCATGCCATATCATTTTTTAGCACTACTGTTAGCATTTTCTCCCTCACCCTTTTTGTAAGATTTTCACCAACAATATCCCAGAAGAAATGCTGAAGTGTATTGAAGATAAGTGCTGCGGATGAGAGACCAATTAACAGATAGCAGTATTTTTCAATCTCTCTGATCATATAACCATGATCTGGATTGTAGTAGACACTAAGAACAGCGCTGAGAACATAAGCAAAGAAAGCACTAAGGGAGCCACAAACAACAGACCCTATCGACCCAACTAATGCATAGACCCATTCAGGGGAATTCATCTTTGCAAGACGCCAAAAGGAACTAGCTTGTTCCTTAAAAGCGAGCTTTTCAAGGCGGTAGCTGGGATGCAAGGCATCAAGGGAGAGACTAAAATCTGAAGTTGAAAAATCGGACAGTCTGCGTGAATACGGCGATCTGCCATAAGAAGAATTTCGTGCAATTATTGGTGAGCTTACTGAGTTCCTTGCACTGGAAGGTCTGTACACAAAAAAACCATGCAAGTTAAGAATCAAGAACTCAATCAACAGGAATATGGGTGTTTTGGAGGGATAACTAGAATAGCTAAAGACTTAAGTATAGTATGTGTACTAGAACAAGAAGAACCAAAGTTAATGAAGCTACCTGGCACTGCTCTTTCGGGCATTGTTTAGAGCTGTTTCATGTGCCATCTCCTGCATTCTTATGAGCTTTGCATAAACACCATTTTCACCCTTGGAGATGAGTTCATCATGGGTTCCAATTTCAGTGACACTACCCTGCTGAAGTACTGCTACGAGATCAGCTTTGCGAATAGTGGATAGCCGATGGGCAATCACAAGAGTTGTCCTTCCAATCATGAATCTATCAAGGGCCTCTTGCACCAACTTTTCTGATTCAGAATCCAAAGCACTTGTCGCCTCGTCTAAGAGCAGAATTGCAGGGTTTTTCAGCATTGCCCTTGCTATAGCTATTCGCTGCTTCTGTCCTCCTGAGAGCTGCAGTCCTCTCTCTCCTACCTGCCATTTTCAGTTTGAATTTAAGCTTTTTCTTCAATTTACTGGTGCTTCATAAATTAAATGTTTGAGAGCGCATAACCTACTCAGAAACAATCTTGTTATTAGATAGGAGCTCATTTTCTTATTAGGATAGACTACAGTGTATGTTAGAACTTCAAGAACTTGTAAAAGGAATTTGATGACCATTACTTTTTGTTCATCCAAAAGAAGAAGGAAAAATGATTTCAACTTAGGAAATCCATTCTGCATGTTCAAGTAAATGTCTAAAATTGTCAGCATCAAGAAGACCATGCAATGAAGGACTATCAATGTATTTTTTATCACAACTAGTTAAGATTTTAAGCCCTCGGAATTTAGTATAATCTTCATGGCATCTATCATGCCGTCTCTTGAATATTATCTATTCCATACTTATCTGCATAAATTTATACAAAACCTTCCCGTGCACATGCATTATTGACTGGAGCATGTTACCTTCTTTAAAAAGTATGCATGGCCAAACTACATCCCCAGGTTGACTTCTAAAACAAATTGAATAATGTTAGGTTATGGTTGTTGACCAAACAAACCATTGAATCTCTAGGACCTCTTATGCTGAAGTAGCAATTATATGTCAATAAAAAATATAACCAACTTCGATTCCATTAGTCAAGATCCATCACTTCATTTTTTTTCCAGAACAATCAACTTAAACCCACTGTCCCACCTTCCCCCAACTGCCTTAAAGACAATACATTAACCTGTTCATGACTGTGCTAACTAAGCAACTGAAATGGATAGATATGAAAAGAAATATACTACTCAATTAAGCTTACTTGATTTGAGATTTTGATTTTTAAGATGTTAGCATAAGCTAATATACCCCAACAAGCAAGGGAGATTACCGTGCCAAACTCTTTAGAAAAAGTAATATAGAATTTTTTTTTCTGAGAATATCAGTTAATTCATGTCTTCAAAAGAACTTACCTGTGTGTCAAAGCCTTCGGGTAGCTTGACAATAAACGAATGAGCATTTGCAACTCTTGCAGCCTCTTCAATCTCAACTTGATCTGCATCAGGCCTTCCCAGGAGAATATTTTCTTTAATGGTGGTAGCAAACAGAGCAGGTTCTTGACTGACAAGTCCTATTTGTTGTCGTAACCATTTCAGCTTCAATGTCTTGATGTCATGACCGTCAAGAAGAACTTGTCCTGAAAGAAGTAATTAATATAACATACGACTAACTCAAGCCAAGTATTATTTCCGTTGAGTTAAAGAAGCTAATATTTATGCAGTTGGAAGATATAAACTTTGTCAAGAAAAAGTTCAACAATTTCGCAGGATTAGTAGGCAGTGAGAATTGTGAAGACCCAAGTGTAGCAAAATTTACCAGCGGTAGGATCATAGAATCTCTCAATGAGGGAGACCACAGTACTTTTTCCAGAGCCACTGCTACCAACCAAAGCAATAGTCTTGCCGGCAGGGACATTAAGTGACAAATTGTTAAGAATTCGAACCTCAGGTCTTGATGGGTAAGAGAAGTCAACATTTCTGAGCTCTACTAACCCAGTAACAGAGTCTAATTCTAACCCAGATTCACAGTTGCGATCTATAGAAGGCTTGTGATCAACTATACGAAAAATTTTAGCAGCTGCAACTTTTGCCTTTGCCAATGCACTCATGCTAGGGGCTGATTGCCCTAAACCCCTGGAAATTTAACAATAATTCTCGTGAACAAGTTTCAAGTGCGAAAAAAAGAGGAGAAGAAGAACCAAAAATCTCAGTTCGTTGACACTTACAATCCTCCTACCATGACAGCGAACATGGTGGCAATGGCTAGTCCTCCATTGGTGTAATGGTGCCTAACAAGGTAACCTCCATACCACAGAAGAAGAGCATAGCAACAGAAGACAACAAAATAAGTTGCACCTAATCCCATCCCTTTCGCAAATCCACTCTTGTATCCGATTCTTTGAGCAACCTTCAGCGCCGATGAATAGGCCTGCAATGCCCTCGATTCCCCAACAAATGCCATAACGACTCGAATTTGAACTATTGTCTGCAATTTTGTTTCAAATTACCGATGCCCAGGTGCTAAAACAGAGGAAAATTGTCACACAAAAAAAAAAATACACGTCCTTGCCTGTTCTACTATGTTTCCGGCCTCTGATAGTGCATCTTGACTCTTCCCACTAAGCTTGGCTAATGAGGTAGTGTGCACAGCTCCGATAATGGCTATGAGAGGAACCACTGCCAGAGTGACCAGCGCCAACTGCCAAACGGCGGTGAAACCCACCACGAATCCAGAAACAAAAGTTGCCATGTAGTGAATGAAATTACCCAACTGCAAAACAACCAAAGAAGAAAACATTTTAAACCAACAAAATCTAAAATTAACAACCAAGTACGAGACAGAGTATTGTTCTGTTTCACCTTCTCACTGATGGCATCCTGCACAAGCACTGCATCGGTGTTAATGGCGATAACTACATCTGAGGTTCGGACCTCTGTATCAAAGTACTGAATGTCTTGGTTAAGTGCCGCTTCTAGATATCTGATCCTCATCTTCGTTGATTGCCGCTCTCCGGTCCACATCCAACACGATATCTCTGTCATCCAATTTAAACATCTACTTTATTTACGTAAGCTATGAAAATGGCAACCAAAAACCAAATCCTGAGAAAATTGAACGAGAGAACACTGTTTCAGAACAACCTGCCCATGAAGAAGCCCAGATTGCAGCACCAACAACAAGAAAGTAAAATGCGTACTGCAAGTTCAAAACAGAGTAGTTTATTTTTCAATGTTTTGGCGGATTGATCACATAAAGATGGAATCTTTGTGAATTTGAGTTTCACCTTTAAAACTTCTTGCATCATTTTGTCCATGTTATTGGCATTAGAACCGAAAGAGTTAACGAGATCGGCGAAAAATCGAAGAAAGATGGGCAGAGAAGACCCGTGTACAAATGCACCAATCGACCCAATTGTCATCAACACATAATCCAATCCATCAGCAAATCTGAAAAGCTCACAGAAACCAACTGTAGCTACATCCCCTGATTTCTGTCCACTACTACTGATGCCATCCTTCCTGGGCTCAGAACTCTCCATATCTCTTCTCTGTAGTTCAGCTTCTTGACAACTAGATTCTTTTTGTTGGTGGTGGTGTTCTTGCTCTCTAGAGAATGAGTTTAATGTTAGAGTTGGCGTTGGAGGTGTGGAGGGGTTGCTTTTATAAGGGTCAGAAGGAGGAGCAGACACGAGTTCAAGGCCTTGCATTTCGGACCATTTCCATTGCTCAATCGTCTTTATCTCTTGAGACTCTTGTGACATTTGCAATACTCTCTCTTTGGCTTTAGCCTTAGCCTTAGCTTAGCTTTTTATTGAACAACAACAACAACAACAAACGCACCACCACCACCCTTCTCTCCTGTGTCTTTATTGTCTCACTCTACCTGGCTTTTCAGCTCATGCTCGCTCTTTCTTTTGTTTTCTTTTTTATTCTCTTTCTAGTTGGTTGTTTTTCTTCTTCTTTTTTTACCATCTCGGAAGTTAACTTGTTATCTTTCCCTACCTGTGCTTGTATTTCTTGCCAAGTCGCAATTTTTCATCCATTGACTGACATGTTTCAATGCTTTGTACAGTAAAACACACCAATCATAAATAACCAAGGGAATAATTATAAAACATTAAAACGAGAGAGAGACTTGAGAGATTGAAACTACTGGTTTAAGGTTACTGCGAACTGGAGTTAGTGGGTTCTGTGGTTGCTTCAGTTTTTGCTTATATTGTAAAAAACATGGAAAGTGACGGATGATGAGCTTAGCAGATACAGTGTGTGAGAGAGAAAGAGAGGGAGATTTTCCACCCGACAAGGAATACTGTATGAAACTTGGAGATGAGTTTTTGACCAAAACACATTGATGGTGGTGGCAAACCAATACGACTTCACTATTTCTTTTTCTTTAATATTTCCTCTTTAGCTTATATTGTTTAAGTTGGAGAACAGTTGTTGGTCTCTTCTTGCCTCCATTTCAGACTGTGGAGATGTAAAACAGAAGAAAAGGTGCATGTCCATACCATACCTTACCTCTGTCCCTTCCCTTCAAATCCGCCGTCCTTTGCTACAAAATTTTGCTACGCTTTTTGAGGTTAAGTTTTTTACTTTTATATGTTCATTAGCAGTAGATTCCATAAAGTTCATATAATGTTATAATTAACTCTTAAGTACTACTTATGTGACAAATTAACATAACTCTTAAATTACTAATTAAATTTGATACAAACTATTAATTTATTATAACTTTCTTAAATTATTAATTTAAGTTAAGATTAATTTATTCGGGTCAGTTTTAAGAGCTATCGAAAATAACATCTCTTTCAGGCAGGAATAAGACTGTGTATTATTAAATTTCTTCAAACTTTGGACTCTCACTAGTTGTTGTTGTTAGGTAATATTTTGTTAGTATTTTTAATTGTAGTTTAGGAAAATAATTTATCTAAAACTTTGGAAACTATAAAAAAATTAAAAGATAAGGAAGTTTATTAAACTAAAAGGAGGGGTATATATATATATTTACTAATAAATAACTATTAAAACCTTTGATTAATTTGTTATTTTATTTTCCATTTAAATCAACAGGCACCGACTTCTAGTTAATTTATCCTCAGACGGTGTAGTTTTTTAATATATAGGTAAAAAGTGTCAATGTAAACTCTAGCTAGAATCGTCAAAGGGTGGGCACGAGAAAGACTGCTATACTTCTTTGTCTGGTTAAGTTTCCAACATTTTAGTTTAAAGATTTAAGAAAAGAAGTATATGTCAGACCAAACAGCTATGATCCTATAATATCCTAACCAGTCTTGTCCTGGAATCTTTAACCGTGTAAATAAAAACTCCAGTTTCTTTATTTTGTTTAAGGATCAGAAGGCCTTAGAGTTACGCACTCTGGATATTATCGGCCTCCGCCCTCGCCAAGAGCACCAGATTTGTTGGAGTCGGCCACAAGTTGGATGGATCAAACTGAACACCGATAGAACTAGCAATCGCGCCCATTTTACGGCTTCAGCTGGTGGACTTCTACGCGATAGTGACGGCAATTGGCAAGGTGGCTTCTCTCAGCTTATAGGATGGTGCTTACCGCAGTCCGCAGA
>JANPWT010000004.1:35737389-35747579 GCA_024678245.1 Erythroxylum densum
AGTTGGAGCTACTAAGAAACCGGGGGCTGATGTGAACCTGATGTTGAGCAAATTAGAGGCCAGCAATCAATCATCAGCAGAACAATCAAGTATGTGAAAACTCCTTGTGCGCAGATGTGTACAGGCGATGTAGGAACCTGAGGGATCTTAGGGTTTTCAGATTTACCCCCTCTAGAACTCTTAGGGTGGGATCTTAGGAGATTAAGATTAGTCCGACTAAATTAGAATACCTAATGTAATAAAAAAAAAAAACAGGTGAAAAAGCAACGTCTGAACCTAAAGTGACTGAGAACGACTTTAGTGCTTACCGATGTCATGATATTACTGGGTACGATATTTCATTCGGTGACTGATGGAACATTCAATTGCTGGCAACCTCTGTACACCTTTATTTTCTACCCTTATTTCGCAAATACACAGCACACTGTGATTTTTTTATTTGTTTTAGGTTATTAAATTATCAACATGGGGGTAGGTAGAATCTTGAATTAAGTTAACTCATTTAATGAATTAACTGTACTATTCTAAGTCAATCAGCTCATGTTCTATTATCAACCAAATCGATGGTCGATAGTCTTCATCTCTGATTACTTTATTTAAGGGGTTCGGTAATCAAACATGTTCCTTAAGAAGCTGGTACTAGTGGTGCCTAGGGCTATGCAGTTTTGACTTTAGTATATAACTTGGAAGATTCCTCAGCACTCGCATAGTATGTAACCTAACAAAGATATATATTATGAACTCACTTTCCTACTCATAGTTTGGTGACTCATTCAAAGACCTAACAGAAAAAGCAAGTATAGAAAGGGACGTTATCATCGGAATGGGCAAATTAACCAATCCTATAAGAAATGGTTACAATCCCTAACAAGGGTTGCTTTCCTAAGTAACTTCTTGTTTTTTACAAGTAAGGTCGTTGTAAAATAGGTACAAACACGAATAATTTTAAAGCGTCTTTTTATAATTAAGATCTTTCTAAAATACATGTGAATTATTAAAAAAAGATAAGGGTTGGTGGTGGTCCCGTCCAATTTACAGGGATGCCTCCGAGTCTTGGTCCAAGAGTCGAAGACTTAATAGGAAAGACGTATAATGAAATGACACCCAATACTCGACTACCCACTCAAACCGAACACTCATTAAAAGTGGTGCATGTGGCACTCATTATGCCATTCCATTGTCTTTCTTGTGGTCAAGTACGTATTATTCTATAATCTCAATAGATAATAGGATTAGGCAGTCCCCATTTACAAGATATGATGATTCTATGGGGTCGTAGTTACTAGTGCATCCACATGATATGCTGCTTGGCGAGTTGGTAACTTAGCATCCTAACAACACTGTTGACTATAAAGGGGTTGCTTACTTTCAGTAATAACATTAACATGAACCAAAGTTACATTAACATGAGCCAAAGTTACAACCTTTGTTTCTTTTTTCCTTTTCACTCTTTACATCTCTCACTTTTTAATACTGAAACAATCATAAATGCTAAACTTGTATTTGATTATAAAAGAGAAATGACGAAAGGATGATCCTAAGAACTACAGAAGTTAAGCACAAATAAAAGACGGTAATGATAAAAAGTTTGCATCTCTTGAGCAATGGGCATCAATCAATAAAAAGAATATTATCAGTTGGCCACTTGTTAGACATGTGATGTAAAAGTTGAACGGCTACTGTACTCATTTTCTTTTATGTCTGGCGAAGATCAAAGAAACGCTGCCATGAAAAAGTGTGAAGTGGAGAATTGGGATTAGGGTCCACCATTGTTGAGACTCTGATCTCCGTTTGACTTGCAAACCCCAATAATGAACACCAACAGGATTGTGCCCTACATGCCTTCATATCTGACCAGTCTCGTTTTGGTTCAAATCTTGCTTTACACCCTACTGGACCCTATCCTACAACAGTACTATATACTAAATGCTCTGCTCTTTCGTGTATATCAGACTCATTCTTTGTAGAATGAAACGTTTGCTTCACTCATTATCCACTTCTTTTCTTCTGATTTAGAATACTCTGATATTGTACCGTTGCCCTTATACTTTATAATTTATCCCCATATTGTTGGAAAATCGGAGGCAGCGGGACACGTTACGTGGGATTGGTTTGTTTATTGGAGCCTTTTTTTTATTTCTTTCTCGACGATTTCTGCAAATGGTAAGGTGAAATCTTCACCTTGTCACTTGTTCTTCAACAAAAGCTCACTTATGTCTATACATGTTTATCCACACACGTGTGTGCCCCTTTCATCATATTACACACAACTTTGAGTAATGTTTGAGATACTTGTAATCTACTAAAAGTCCATTGTATATATAAAACCTTGATCAATTTCATACGTTTATTTAACCTAGAGTTACTTGCATATCGATCATACCATTTTCACCAACAAATCAAAGATAGACTATTTATAATAGTATAGTAGTTCATGTTGCTGTCCCACATCTAGCTTTATTCATACCATCTCAATGTTCTTTTTGAATAATTTGTATGTTAGATATTTTCATATGAGGTGGACAACAATTAATTACATTTTATGATAAATTTGTGATTAAGCGAATCGTATTTGATTTAGCTAAACGATATGAATTAATGAGTTGAAGTCTAGTAAAGAAAATAAACTCTAGTCCATATGGATCGAACCTGTGATAGGGAAGCCTGATATGGATACTATATATATAAGGTTAAGGTCTCCTGTAACTGTTTAAGCAAAACGTGAACATATGATTTTCTTTGATCCATTCAAAGAGGTTCATGTATTAGGAAAGCTACAGAAAGTCTTTAACGCATTGCGGTGAGGAGCTCTAGTGAAGATGTCGGTGACTTTACACTCGTTTCGGTTTCGGAAAGTTTGTTTGAAGTAATGGAACCGAAATCAATTATTTTTTGCATTTCTTAGTTTTTTCTCTTTCACGTTCAATCTGAGACACGTAACTAAGACTATTGTTACATACTGCAATATGTATGTTGATGTCGAGTTATTAACAGCACTAAGTAAGCAAATAACAACAATCAAGTCTTGCGTTTTAGCATAAATACACCTACAATAACAAAAGGTAAGATGTCTGAAATAAAAGGTGAAAATCATAATCAAACATTATGAACAAATCAATTTAAATTAACAAAATTTATATCCTAATCAACATTAAATTTAAAATTAATTATAATTTTTAAGAATTATTCATTTAAACCTTTAATGGATATATAATTACTAAATATTACTAATCAGATATTAGGTGATCACTAATACTATAAATACCAAATTCATGTCTGCATATATCTTGGACAGTGATCCTTTATCCCTAGTATTCAACTATCATTCTTCATTTCAATTCACGACACATGAAATATTACACGCACCTAGATTATGATCAAATTGAAGAATGGCGTATTTAACTAACCAGTTAAATCCTAATTAAACATCTTCCTTAATACTAATGATAGATTTTAGAGTGCAATCCAATTCTTTAGAATCTTTGCCTTGGTGACCCAATTTGTAAAAGTGACTATAAAGCATATACAATCAGATAGTTTAGTATGTTTAGAAGCATCAAAAGAAACTTTATCTTCTCATCAGCTTCCATGTTCATCACATAAAACACTAAGACATTGCTCAGAAGAGGATCTGATTCGCTTGTGTACAATAAAGCAACCAACTAGTAACAACTAACAAGGGAATATTCCTACTCTCAGGTTGTATCCCATGCTTGCTTAACCTTCTTGGAAGAAGCCCCACAAATATATGAATACAGAATATGAAGATTTCCGACTTTAGAGTTGGATTTAAGCATATTAAATTGTATATTACACCACTCAGTTTTAATAATGCAAGGAATACAACGGATCACCAAAAGGTCATCACGCATTATTACCAACTCATTTGGGTTCATTTGTCAGGATTTGGGAAGTGATTCGTGTCAATGTGCATGAATCATTTAGAGTTCTTCACCTTAGTGGGCACGGCAAAAACAAGCAACCAAAGTCCAGCTCAATCTGTATGGCTTTACCGTACGCATATAACACAAGAAAGGAAAAAAAAGGGTTGAGTACGTCACGTTATTTATACTGGTCTTTTCTTTTAGGGTGTAGTTTTATAATCCCCATCTGCCCATCTCCTTCTTATTAGGCTTTTGATGTTAAAGAAGAGTGTATTATTAGACACTTGGTTGCCACTATCTTGGTTGGAAAAGAAAAAAAACAAAGTATCCTTAACGGTAGGAAAACCGACACCAGATCATGAAATAAACTATATATGTTAGAAACGATGTTGATGTTCCTGATGATGTCTTCTACTATGCGGTTAACAAAAACTAACCAACAAACTGGAAGTGGCATAATTGCTGAAAGAAAGTAAAAGAAAACTATAGTAAATTTTGTCTTTTTACAAAATCAACGAGGTGAAATCGCTAATTGATGGAGGTAAAAAGACAGAGAGAGCAGGGTAAAACTTTCAGATGTGTCCTTTTGTGTTGTGTGGTCCATCGTCCATGGGATGCAATCCAAAGAGTAGTAGTGTAAAAGGAAAGAAAAAAAGGAAACAAAGCAGAGAAATGAAGGGCCCATGTGGGGTTTTTGATCAAAATTGACCATTTGGGTGAAGGAAGTGACAAAAAGATGGGGATAAAATCTTCTGTCTAATATTACCATGTCTTATTTTGTCTCATAAAATCTCAGCTATTTATTTTGCGAGACTCACGCGAGACCTACACGAGACCTACATAAATAAATGGCTGAGATTTATTAGACATAATAAGACATCATAATATTAGACAAGAGATCTGGACTCAAAAGATGGTTTGTTTAAATGATGGAATGACTATTTGCTATAAACAAAGATATTATGTTATGTATGTGTTTGCATATTGAAAGTTGGTTCCCATGTGTACATGTTAGCGGTGACATGCATGTGTATGCTTAGGAGAGACCACTCTTGCACCTTCCTTCCACTTGAGTCCCTCCCATTCCCTTTTTGTCCTTCTCAGTCTCACTACTAATTATCATTACCTCACCTCTTCTTTTCTTATTCTATTGAATTGTTCTCTTTTTTAATTACTCTAATTTATTTTTAATAATCATTTGGCATTTCTTCTTTTTGTCAACCATCCTCACGCAACCCAATGTTGATTGTACGGTCATTGATTGGCTAGAGCTATATAACTATTCATATCAAATTCATATAATATGGTCTTTTTTCTATTCAATCCATCTTGATTTTTATAATTCAGTACATGCATGGATAACACCTGGCCCTTGGCATGCATATATATATATATGTGTGTGTACATACATAGTGATGAGGCCTAGTTTTCAATTTGCAGGCCACAAGAGAGACTCTTGCACGCAGATCCACGCATAATTTGCACAGCTTTAGATCCACCACCAAAGTAGAGAAGAGAAAGGGGTCCAATGAGGAAGAAAATGATGTCTTGAAAAATTGATGTGATGCAATGAGGCCAAGGGCAGGAATCTTTGAATAAAGTTATATATATAAATACACATAAACATTGTCAAGTCATGTACATGCCTGCTTTGTCCCTGCCCATTTGGTACAACTGAATTATGAGATTAGCCATTCTTGTAATGACCGCATTTGGTTGATATCAACTCAAGGGATCGAGCAAAATCTAGCCCAAATAGTCAAAAGCAGCACTGTAAGTAAAGAAGACTAAACAACATGTTAGTTAAAATGTCTAATCAAAGGGGTTGTAGGACCGACGATTTAAAATCTGAAAAGATTGAATTGAAATATAGGGTTAGACAAATGTTGCTCGATGAGTAGGAAAAGAAGAGCATGTGCTGCTGAATTATTGAAGTTGTTGTAAGTGTAACATTTGGATAGGAACAATGTGTACAGGCATCTTTTAGGATAGGGTAAAATCGAAAAATGCCCACTTAAGGATTTGGATCCCACTCGTCTCTCTTTTAGGTTTCGACTTTATACCTAACAATGGTGTTGCACTTGCACTCCAAACATTATTTTCCTCACCTGTCAATTCCACTGGAGAATTTCCTAAGGTTTCCTTCAATTGATTTGCTGTGACGTATATGATGTTTCTGTTATTATTAGTTGTTGCCAGTAAGGATATGAAAACTCCAAAAAGATGGCATATAACGTCTTTGGGACTTTTGTGATATAATTGCTGTCTATTGGCCCAATCTGTATGGTTTCCTTCTAGCCCCAAGGGAAGGGGAAACATCGGTCCATTTTGATATTAGGATTGGATCAACGTTCAATTATTTCATATTGGATTTGGGATCTTAACTTCAGTTCCATTTTCACATTGGATTTGCATTTCTGGTTGGACTTGGATTCAAAGCTTTACTAAGTGCACTTATTACATTCGGTATACATTATTGGTGTAATCACATCAAAGTAAAGAAATACATTACGAGCAAAATGTAAAGCTGAGGTGAGTTGGCTTGTGTACTTTTGTGATACTTGTGGAAGGCCTGAAATTCTTTCATATGACAGTATAAAAGATTAGCTGCCCCAATTATAGTGGCATCTTCACATAGATTTCTTAAAGAATGAAAAAATGTCCAAACCTAGGCTAGTGACTCTAGTACACCAACAAGGGCTGATGAACTGATAATTTGATGGTTAGGCCCAACCGTTGGAGCTGTAAAGTGCAACTTTGATGCTACAATTCACGATGTTCAGGAAACACGGTCATATGACATAGTAACTCTGGAAGAAAGAGGTCAGTTTGTTAAACGTCTCTTTGGGTTTTCCCGATCACATTATACTCCTCTTATTACTGAAACTATCGCTTTTAAAGAAGCCTTATCTTGGCTGATGCACTCTAGCTTTACATCAGTAGAGGTTGAATCTATTTATCTTCACTTAGTATAATGGTTCTATGGATCCAACAATGGCATCAATGAGTTGGAAGTGATCTTGAACGAGTACAAAGTCACTGCTACGGGTTTTCAGTCCTTTACTTTTAACTGGATTTTTAAGCATGTAAATATGTTAGCCCACTTGTTAGCTGAATCAACTACTAGATATCCCAATAGACATAGTTGGGACATGCCGCCGAATTTTTTGTTATACACTCTAAACTGTGATGCAGGAATATGATTCTAATAAATAAATTCAGTTCAAAAAAAAAAGTTACCCTTGCTCATGTTGCGAAACCTACTTACTAAGAAATAGGGTAATCACATCCTTTAATACTACATGCAAAGGAAAAAAGAAAGATTTTTGCTTATCAAAATTTTACTCCAAATGTAATTAAAAATGTGAAGTAAAATCTTTTCATTTAAACTTATATTTTAATTTTACTTAGAGTGAGACATTGATGCTCTCTTGTAAGTACGTGGTTAACTAAAAGTAATAAATTTATGAAAAAGATTTTTTTAAAAATATTATGAAAAGTTTAAATAAAATTTTTAACTTTATTTAAAAGTTTAAGTTTGTTAAACTTTTTACTAAGTAGATTTACAATTAATCTATTGACATTATTTTTAGTCAAAATTTTAATATATCTTAGAATTGATTTAGGCACTACAAATTAATAACAATTGAGTGTAAAATATTTAAATAACTACATAAACATATATTATATTTTGCCCTTTTTCGTCTTCATGGCCGGAGCTTATGAATCGAGATAAGAGGTCAACAGATTCGAGAGATGATTTCTTTTTTTTTTTGATTGCCTACAAGGTGTCTTATGAGGGTCCCCACAATAGGAAGGTCCCAAGTTTTAAACGACTACACGTATGAGAGGATTTGTTTCTCAGCTCTTCTTTCTTCTCTTTCACTATGCTTTTAGCAAAATCACGGACTTCAGTCACAGCTTGCTTGAGTCGCTTTTCCAATCCAATACCCAAAAGCCTCTTGACTTTCCAAAATATAGGGGAGAAGGAAAAGAACTTGTCACTACTTAGCTTGATTCCCTCATCAAAAGCCTCTGCGAACTTTGCATGTGGTAGGGATGGAAGCAAATAAGTAGGATCATACCCAAACGCAACTTTGCAGATGTTATCAAAAGAGTATCTTTGAAGAATATCTTGAAAATCAATCACTTGTTTGTGGGCAGCAACGCTAGAGAGAATTGGGATGAGGCGTTCGGAGAGCTCTGTGTCAACTACAATCTTGACAAATTTTTGTAGAGAGTTGGTGTTAAACTCGTGACTCAAAACTTGTCTCTGAAATTTCCACATGTTACCATTAACGTTAAAAATACCGTTGCCCAGGAAATCATAAAGTGTCCGTCGAAATTCATCTCCTTTCTCGTACAAGTGGAAATTAGTCTTGAAAATATATTGGACATTCGCAAGGTTGCCAGTAAATATCCGGCGACGCCCAAGACCAGCATTAAAGACGTGTGTTGCAGAGGGTGAGTTGAGGAGTATATCTGATGCCCATTGAACACGACGGTCTTTGTTTGCCTGTATAAAGAAGAATGAACCGATAATAGGATGCGATCTGGGAAGTTGGGTAGAGAATTGTTGGTTGAGTTGCTTTTAGCTTAGTAGTTGATGCTGAGTTATCACTTCTCTGTTTAGAGACTCACATATAGATAAGGACAATTTTACACTAGAGGAGCTTCTTAACGAAGATGAAATTATTCAAGAATGCAAAGCTCTTAACGGGCACCTTATCAACTTCTTACAGGTTTGAGCATTTTTAAAAGAGAGAAAATCTAAAGGGAGTAGAGTGTTTCTGAAAGAACAGAAGAAAGAAAACAATTGAAAGTGTAATTGTATTGTATTGCTTGCATTATCATGGGTAAGTTTACACTGTATTCATACATGTTTGTGATATCTACAAAGATAATGCAAATCACAAGATAAAATCAGATACAATAAAATCAAATATATTTAAAAGGAAATCAAATATTTGTTGTTGGGATTGCATAAGGATTTGCATATATTTGCATATGTTTATAAGCTCCCTCAAGATCACAGTGGGTAGCCACAGTGAGCTTGCCACGAAAATTTTGAAAAGTGGATGAAGGTAGAGCCTTGGTCATAATGTTGGCAATTTGATGACTTGAAGGAAGATGTTGAATTAATAATGCTTTGTTGTTAACTAGATCTCTGACAAAGTGACTATCAATTTTACTGCGCTTTGTACGAGTATTATTGATGGGATTGGCAGCAAAAAATGTGGCGCCAAGATTGTCACATCAAAGAGTTGGGGGGAGGTGAGAGAAGCCAATTTCTCCATGAAGAGATTTAAGCCAACAAACTTCAGCAGCAGCAAGAGCAATACTTCAATACTCGGCTTCAATGTTGGATCTAGAAATAGTATGTTGCTTCTTAGAACTCCAGGAGATAAGATTTGAACCCAAGAAGATACAATAACCAGATGTAGATTGACGATCATCAGGACACCCTGCCGAAGAGAGAGAGAGGTTGTGCGGGTTAAGTGGATACCAGAAGAGGATGTAGAGCGAAGGTATCGAAGTATTCGTTTAACAACAGTCCAGTGAATGTCGGTAGAACAATGGAGAAATTGGGAGACTTTATTAACTGCAAATTGAATGTCAGGACGAGTAAGACAAAGGTATTGGAGAGCACCAACAGTGATTTTGTATTCAGAAGGATTAGAGAGGGGTGTACCATGATTTTTGGACAGAGGAAGAGTAGGAGTAATAGGTGTGATGGCGGGTTTGGACTGAGCTAGTCCTGTGCGAAGAAGAAGATTTGGTGTACTTAGTTTGGGTAAGGAGAAGGCCTATAGATGTAGTTGAAGCTTCGATACCAAGAAAATAATGAAGAGGACCGAGGTCTTTGATAGAGAAGGCAGAATTAAGTTCAGTGTTAAGTCATTTTTAATGCATATGTTTTGGACTTAATTTTGATTGATTTGTGAAATTGGTACTTAAAAATTGATGGAATTATTTGTTAAATGTTTGCAGATGGTTTTCAATGCCAAAAAGACGGAAATGGATCAAAAAGAGGAAAAATATGGCAAGAAGTGCGAAAATTCCAGATTGGTCGAAATTCAAGGATTAGGCGTGGGCACGCCTAAGGTCATAATCCCAAATCTGCAGATTTTCCAGAATTGGAATCCAATTAGAACCAAATCGCCAAAGATCTTCTAGGGTCCTTTTCAGGAAGTTTTCCACCTAAACTAGAAGACTATCTATTTGAGACAAAATCCAATCAAGATATGGGATATCCAAGTCAAAGAGGGAATTGGAGAAATTGCCATGACTATAAATACATGTATG
>JANPWT010000004.1:35847923-35862175 GCA_024678245.1 Erythroxylum densum
CTTATGCACAATTAAGCAAATATTTAATAAACAAATAACAAACATAATTCGTACTAACTTCCTTTAATATTCTAACCCCTAATTTGGGGCGCTACACACCCAACCAATTCAGATATCGAAACATTCATCACAAAACTAACATCGATCCATCATCTAACCAATATCCTAAACCATCATTCATTTCAAAATTTAACGGTGTCGGTCGAAAATTACCGATACTGACCGGTATTTGAGATCGGTACCGACAATATGAATACTTTACTATTTTTCGACTGGTACAATACGGTATTCATATCTCTGGGTGAAAGGACAGAGGGTCCGCCTAATCCTTCCAGTTCTTTACTTCTTTGTTTCTTGTTGAGAAGTATTGAATCAAATCAAGGTTCGTAAGAGGAATAAGCCTGCACTTTAAGGAATTCTCGTATGAACTGTAGATGAGAAATTAAACCATCATCTATTCACCGTGCAAAAATCCTGGTTCATTCTGATCATTAATTTCTACCTGGATTGTGGTGATTTCACATCTTATGGTGTTACACACTATGTTCTAATTATGATAGGTCGTCTATTTCCGACAAAACTATCTTCAACAAAAGAAAAGAGATGGGTTGGAGTTGGACAAAAGTGTGTGGGTTTCCTTTTCTTTATGGTTCATGGGTCCATCAGCTTTCCCAAGCGCTCGACATTTTGGTCTATTGGCCTGTTCACTAGAATGGTCAAATCTACGAAGATGGCCTCAACCAATTTGTTCACAGCTTCAACCATACCAAATCCAACCCAAATACGAAAAGCCAGTAATAAAGACATACGACTGAATTAGTCTGGCAAGGAAGGTATAGAGTAACCCCAACTCACTGAAGATTCTAGAATTCACCGTATGATCCATGCGGTTATAGGGCAGATATAAAGCTTTTTTCTTTGGAAACAAGAAACGGAGCAGCACTTCATTTTCAATCTCCTATAAATTGCCCAAATCCAGCACACCCTGGTTTACGCATCTGTTTTACAGTATTCTCAATCTCTCGACCATGACTAACCAAGCAGAATCCTCAGACGCGTAAATATCTTTTCTTTTTCTTAGATCTGACATTTTCTATGTCTCTTTGATTCGGTTATGTTTGATTTTGTGGGTTTGGATTGATGTTACAGTAAGGGTACGAAGAGGGACTTCAGTACTGCCATCTTGGAGCGGAAGAAGTCGCCGAATCGGCTTGTTGTTGATGAGGCTATCAACGATGATAACTCCGTCGTTTCTCTCCATCCCGAGACTATGGAGAAGCTCCAACTTTTCCGAGGCGACACCATCTTGATCAAGGTTTGTTGGAATTTAAGTTTCCCGTAATTGGTTATTGTTTGTTAAAATTCAGGGTTTACGTTGGGGTTTGTCGAGATCTTGATAAATCGGTTTCTGTCATAGAATCAAGTGTTCTTTTCTTATGAAATGTTGATGGTGTTTTTCCTTTGAATCGAGGAATTTATGGGTTCCCGATTGCGATTCTTGGTTAATTAGTGAACCGAATGTTCTTTTCTCTAATTTATTGCTCTGATCTTTCCGTTCTCGTGGTTTATTGCCCTGTAAAGATACGCAAACTCATATGGGATCAAAACCATTTTCTCTGTTTGATGCTTCCGATCTTTAGGGAAAGAAAAGAAAGGATACAATCTGCATTGCCCTCGCTGACGATACTTGCGATGAACCAAAAATCAGGATGAATAAGGTTGTCAGGTCCAACCTCAGGGTTAGGCTTGGAGACGTTGTTTCTGTGCACCAATGTCCCGATGTCAAGTATGGAAAGCGTGTTCACATACTGCCCATAGACGATACAATAGAGGGAGTCACAGGAAATCTTTTTGATGCATACTTGAAACGTGAGTGAATTCTTTTACATGATACTGGTGTTTTAAGTGTGATGGGTTTTGAACCAATTTGGAATTGTACCGCACTGCTTATGTTATGAAAAGCATCTGGAATCACATGCCTTGATTTGTAAGATTGTTTTAACAAAGCCTACTTCTTTGACAATATTACTATGGACATACGTGTTACTGACTCTGGAAATATTGAATCTCACTTGCCATGATATTGATTTTGCGGAATTTTTTTAATTGCTTAAAACAGTTTTGCATGAAAAGCTCATTGATTATTTGATGTTGAATTGATTTTTTGATCTTAATACATCGAAAATATATAATGTTCTGACAGTTTTTGGTTGAAACTGGTGATAGGTGCCACCGTTAGTAATCTTTTGATGAATTAGATACCTAACGCTCTCATATATCTCTCACGATTAATCTTTATACTGGTTGTAATTTACAGCTTATTTCCTGGAAGCATATCGCCCGGTTAGGAAGGGTGATCTCTTTCTTGTGAGAGGTGGCATGAGAAGCATAGAATTCAAGGTTATTGAGACTGACCCACCAGAGTACTGTGTCGTTGCCCCAGACACTGAGATTTTCTGCGAGGGAGAACCTATCAAGAGGGAAGATGAAAATAGATTGGATGAAGTGGGTTATGATGATGTTGGTGGTGTTAGAAAACAGATGGCTCAGATTCGTGAGTTGGTGGAGCTTCCCTTGAGACATCCACAGTTGTTCAAATCGATTGGAGTGAAACCACCAAAAGGAATTCTGCTTTACGGACCTCCTGGTTCTGGAAAGACTCTTATTGCTCGTGCTGTTGCTAATGAAACTGGTGCTTTCTTCTTCTGTATAAATGGGCCAGAGATCATGTCAAAGTTGGCTGGGGAGAGCGAAAGCAATCTCAGAAAAGCATTTGAGGAAGCAGAAAAGAATGCACCATCTATCATCTTCATTGATGAACTTGACTCAATTGCTCCGAAGCGAGAGAAGACACATGGAGAAGTTGAGAGGAGGATTGTCTCCCAGCTATTGACCCTAATGGATGGACTGAAATCTCGGGCACATGTTATCGTGATCGGAGCTACAAATCGTCCCAACAGCATTGATCCAGCTCTTAGAAGGTTTGGAAGATTTGATAGGGAAATTGATATTGGGGTTCCTGATGAAGTTGGGCGTCTTGAGGTTCTTCGTATCCATACGAAGAATATGAAGCTTTCTGAGGATGTGAGTAGTAGGAAGTTTTTCCTGGCTCTGTGTGTTGGAGAATTGTATAGTTATCTAATCTTATTTAGTTAACAGCCTATGCCAATGTAACCTGTTGAATTGTCACGTGGTTTCCGTAGGTTGATTTGGAAAGGATTGCAAAGGACACTCATGGTTATGTTGGTGCTGACTTAGCTGCACTTTGCACTGAAGCCGCACTTCAGTGCATTAGAGAGAAGATGGATGTCATTGACTTGGAAGATGAGACAATAGATGCTGAAATTCTCAACTCCATGGCAGTGACTAACGAACACTTCAAAACTGCTCTTGGAACAAGCAACCCATCTGCTCTGCGTGAGACGGTTAGTATGGATAATTGTCTGTGATAATTGAGCGACTTTATCTTGTTGTCTTTTGGATTCTAACTAAAAATTGTGGATCAGGTTGTTGAAGTGCCTAACGTTAGCTGGGATGACATTGGAGGTCTTGAGAATGTTAAGAGGGAGCTTCAGGAGGTAGTTATTGTTGTACTATTGTGTTCTTACCTGATTGTGATTTGGATGTTTGCCTTTCTGCCCTTTAACTAACTTGTTTGGATGTTTTTGTGCGGCAGACTGTTCAATACCCAGTGGAGCATCCTGAAAAATTTGAGAAGTTTGGAATGTCACCCTCTAAAGGAGTTCTTTTCTATGGACCTCCTGGATGTGGAAAAACCCTCTTGGCTAAAGCCATCGCCAATGAGTGCCAGGCAAACTTCATCAGTGTGAAGGGTCCAGAATTGCTTACAATGTGGTTTGGTGAGAGTGAGGCCAATGTACGAGAAATTTTTGACAAGGCTCGCCAGTCTGCTCCGTGCGTTTTATTTTTTGATGAATTAGACTCAATTGCTACTCAGGTTTGTTTAGTTCTCAGACATCTTTTTCGCTATATTGCAATCATCTGGATTATCTGAAATCCCACTTCTGAAATATCAATCTGTTGAGAAATTGGTGGCAACTTGTATTCTTTATACTTTCCAATGGCTTATATTGCAGAGAGGAAGCAGTGTTGGCGATGCTGGGGGTGCTGCTGACAGAGTTCTTAACCAACTTCTAACTGAAATGGATGGGATGTCTGCTAAGAAAACAGTTTTCATAATTGGGGCTACTAACAGACCTGATATCATAGATCCTGCCCTTCTGCGACCTGGTCGTTTGGATCAGTTGATCTATATTCCTCTTCCTGATGAGGATTCTCGCCACCAAATCTTCAAGGCCTGCTTGAGAAAATCACCGCTGTCCAAAGATGTTGATCTCAGAGCACTTGCCAAGTATACCCAGGGTTTCAGTGGTGCTGATATCACAGAAATATGTCAGCGAGGTTGCAAATATGCCATAAGGGAAAACATAGAGAAAGTGTGTTCCTACTTAATTGTTATTCCAAGTTATTCTCGTTATAGCATTATGCTTAAGGAGTTATTTGTTTATCTTGCAGGATATTGAGAGGGAGAGGAGACGGAGTGAGAACCCTGAGGCAATGGAGGAAGATGCTGATGATGATGTGGCAGAGATCAAGCCGGCACATTTTGAAGAATCAATGAAGTACGCTCGAAGAAGTGTGAGTGATGCTGATATTCGCAAATACCAGGCATTTGCTCAAACGCTGCAGCAGTCGAGGGGATTTGGATCTGATTTCAGGTTTGCTGAAACGAGTGGTGGAGCTACTGGGTCTGATCCCTTTACTACTGCAGGCGGGGCTGATGAAGACGACCTTTATAGTTAGATTACGGTAGATGAGTGTCGTTTATGCTGGCCTTATACGTGTATTTGCTTAGTTTTATGTATTTTCCAAGTTGGCTTATACTTTTGGATGGCCACCTCCCCAATCATGGAACTCCTTCTGTTATTTTGAAGGTTAGAGTGTACAACTTTAAAAGTCTGAACCAGAATCTGTTGACTTGCAACTATTTATCACTGGCTTAACATTTCCTTTATCAGCTCGATTTGCAGGATGACTTCAATTCCTTTCAAGTTCTCATATGACTGCTTTGAATATATTTTGATGCAAACTTAAATTTATCATGATCTTACTCATCGGATACAATAATTGATCATTTGATATAGTATACTAAATCTACTTAAGTAAACTAAATCTAATTAAGGACTGATTAGATGTCATAATCTTTAGTATACTAAAGATTATAAGGACTGACTCGTTTGAAAACATTTGAATATAGATTTATATAAGCCGCCCATTGCCATCCTGAGATTCAGCAGCCCAAAGCCCAGCTAGATCCATGTAATCATTGCTTATGTTAGGTGTGTTGGAATTCAACTGAATTTGAGTAAAAGGACTTTAAAAAAGGGTCATTTTACAGAGGACAGACAGTAAAAGTTCACAACTCAAAACGGGTCCTGCTCTTCAGGCCAGGGACGGACCACAAAATGTGAAGCTCAAGTAAGCATTCTCTCTTAGTTCAAATATTCTTTCTAATTTTATGATATTTTATTGTCTCATAATTTTATGAGATCTATATAAATAAATGACTAAAATTTATAAGACAGAATAAAATATCATTATATTAGACAAAAGATCTATCCCCATTCCGCCTATACTGACTAAACTGCTACTAATTGAGACACCTTTACAACCGATCTTAACACACTTTGCATTGCATTTATGTATGTATGATAACCTTCCTCAAATTTTTGCAAAAGAAAGCTTTGTGTATCGAATACATTGATTTAAAAAAGGTATATTTAAAACCTTATTATGTTAATACTAATAATCCTTTCAAGATATGCAAGAACCACCTTACCAAAACTAGTAATTTGCCAAGATTTTGGTGGTCCCAAATTATAATCCAACATTTATGAATTTTCACGTGAGAAACTCTTAGTGGGATCACTCACATAGAAACATCTGGGACCCTGCAAGCCACCTCACCAAAAACCACACCTATGACCTAACATCGGACACACACCTTAAGTAAAAAACCCATCTTAGGAATCAAACTACAATCAACAAGCTACAATCTACATACCCAACAAAACAAAACTACTTTCTCTCTTTGCACAGATTCCTAGGACTGTTAAATCAACCTTTTGGTGGGGTCAATAGAATCCCTCCAAACCCAGTTCTCTTCTCTGTCTCCTCCTCTCCTTCGCTTACTTATCACCTTTCCAAACCCTAAAAGATCCTCCTTTTGCCTCAGGATTCAGGAATGGGCTCTGAAATGACACTCCCTGGCTTCTCCACTTCAGCTCAACAACAAGATACTGATAAGCCTAACCTCAACTTGTTGGCTCAATCCCAACTCGACCCAACCAAACGTACTCGAAGACCCAGCTCTTCCATGTCCAAAGACCGTCACACAAAGGTTAACGGCAGAGGCCGGAGGGTACGGATGCCGGCTATGTGCGCTGCCCGGATCTTTCAGCTGACCCGAGAACTGGGCCTGCGCTCCGACGGAGAAACGATTGAATGGCTTCTCACTCAGGCGGAGCCCGCCATCATCGCCGCCACCGGGACTGGCACCGTCCCCGCCGGCCCCATATCCACCGGTTCCGGTTCCATTCCCATCTCCGCTTCTCCACCGTCAATGCCGTGTATGGTGTCAACCACCGGTCAACCGATTTTTTCTCTCACAGCGCCACCAAGCTGTCGGCTGGATTTGGACTACCGTCACATGCCCTTTACGGCTTTGTTGCTACAGCCTACTGCGGCAGCTGCGGCGGCGGTGGGGGAGGAGCCGCAGCAACGGAACGGAGGTGTAGATTCAGAACAGCAGAATCGGCAAAATAGCGTATAGGGTATATATATTGGAGGGTTTAAGCTGATATAGACGATTATGTCTTTTGTGGGTTCAGAGACTTGGAGAGCGGGGCCTGTTTTGTTTGTCATTTTTAGTGTTCTTCTTCTACTCGTGTTCAAGTAAGGTTTTGGCCATTTTAGGTCGAAGAGGGTTGAACCGTTGAAGTGTTCAGGGGTGTTGACTGTTCCTTTTAGCAATGGAATGGAGAAGGAGACATAACATATTAAGAAAATGTTAGAAATATGGAGTTTGTGGGGCTATCGGAAGAATAAAGCTTGGGCCACCAACAGAGGATGTTTTTTCGAACTTGTAATTATCTTTCATTTCCTTCTCGCTACCTCTCCATACATGCAACATGTACGCAATGTTCAAGAAGCCATTTCAACCAACGCAACGGGCATATTGTATTTAAAGAAACTAACAATTTCCAGAAATAGAACAGGACGGCAGGTCTTGCTTTGGCTTTTCTTCTATGAAAATAGTAACAAACTGAAACATATACAACTTAAACCAGAATTCTCTTCGTACATGTAGTCGTTTAAAATTTGAGGTCAAAATTTTTTCAAAAGATCTAATCGGCTCGAGCAAAATTTAATTTAAAAATAGATAGCTTAAAAGTGCCTTCCTATAATTGAGATCCTCCTAAAATATTTCGTAGATAATAATAATTAAAAAAAAACATAACGTAGATAATTTTAACAGTTACCTACCTGAAAAAGTAAAGCATGATTTCCTTCTTATGATTTATGCTTCTTTCCAAGGAATCCAAGCATTCCTAACCTACGGTTTGGATTTCTAATGCACCGAAGAATGGACCTTTGAGCTTGTCAGGAACAGGGAAGTCTCGTAAAATTAATATGAGACATGATATAATAAAATTGCGCTTAAGATTCCATTTTCTTTCATCGTAAAAGATCTGTAAGCAATTCCATATTGTGCGCTTGCCAAAAATTATGACATGAATGATAATAACGTGCATATGAAACAACTGATCTAGACAAGATGTAGCCATCTAGGGCTCAAATTTATGGAAAGATAAAGAACAGTAAGAATGTCCAGCACCGGAGGGACTGCATGTGTGTCACACAGCAGGCTCGGCTACAAAAGAATATGGGGAACTTCATTCCAATATAGCCAACTTGTCTAGTGCTTGTTCCCAAAATTCCACCACTTTTTCTTCCTTCTAAACTCACCAGATGACGTATCTGTATAAAAGGAAACCTAATAGAGATCAGGAATTATAATTTGGAAAATTTCCTCAATTACGTAATTTACCTTCAAGAAAGTTTCTCCATAACATGTGGAACAGAAACTATTAAGTTTATCAAAAGCTAAAGACCCTGGGGCATTGATGGACTTGCAATATATTATATAGAAGTTTTATTGTCAGTAGTCAAGACCAGGCAATCACCTGGTCTAAGCAGTCCCTAACTTGCCCTTATGACCAAATAGCAAAAGCAAAGAAAACAACAGTACCTCCTTGAAAATAGATTGAATTGTAATGTACTTCTGCCCAAAAACTCAAGAAAATGACTGCACAAGAGACACAAGTCCATCAAATAATGTAGAAATAAGATAAAAATAGTGATGAAACAAGAGACAAGCCACGAAGTACCTGAATGGCATGAGTTGGAAGCAAAATAAGATGATGGTTGTGACCAAAAAATGTGACAAATTTATGCCTAACTTCACCCTAAAAGGCACCTTATAAGAGGAGGTTTGTCATAAATTTATAAACTATTTTAACATTCTTTACTTGCTCAATGTGAGATTCCTAGCACAATCCCCTCAGTCCAGAGCAGGGCTGAAAATCTGATGGACATATTAGGCAAAGGGCTACAACAAGTTAGGCACCACCCCAAACCATTGATATAAGTTTTAAGCTCTGATACCATGATAAATTTGAGCCTAACCCCACCTCAAAAGGCATCTTATAAGGGGAAGTTTGTCATACATTTAGAAATCATTTTAACAGTCTTTACTTGCTCAATGTGGGATTCCTGACAAAATGGACAAGACAGAAGTTTGTCTACAATTACTGATGAGATGGTATGCCAGTTTGGATTACATGGAATGCCAGAATAAATTCAATGGTAGCATAACATCAAAAGTTTGGTAGTTATAAAATCAATCGTCAACATCAACATCCTAGTACAAGCCCTGCTGAGATGCGAAGTCTAGGAAGGTCCAGAAGTACGTAAGCAACTTTATCCCTAACTGGTAGAGGAGCTATTTCCAATTTTGTAATTCTAAAACTACTATGAAATAATGCTATTTGGAAATGAAAAATAAAAGAAATGCAAAAAAATCCTAAACTTGAGCATTTCTGACATAAAAACAAAATAGATTGACCAGCAAGCAAATCTAAAAGAAAAAGTCTTGCAGTAACTGGTAAATTCTCACTGGAAGAGAAACTGTAAGTTGAAGCAATCACCTTCTTTAGTCTTCTGGTTTTCAGGAAGAATCTCTATGTAGCAGGTGTCCTTAAAGGAAGTCATAACGAGAATTTTTGCGCCATACTGCAGTAACTTATTAAGTTCTATTAAAAATGGACAAAATGCACCTTTTTTTAGAAGGTTTTGTGAGCAAATGATAAATGCAAACATGCATGAGATCTATGAGAAAGTCCACTGGAGTCAGAAACGGAGATGCATATAATACCATTAATTAATAATTTCGCTTATAAATCAAATGGATGGCTGGATTTAATTTCCAAAAATAAGTTGTCGCATTGAAAGTTTGCAACACTCACCAACAATAAACTACGTTAAATATAGAGCTGAACAAAGTGCTGAGCTGATAATGTAAAATACCATGCCACCTCTCTCTTAATCTCACAAAATGATGTTAAGAGGATGGTGACATAGTAACAAATAATACAAGAACATCTCAATTTTTAGAAATTGAAATTTTGAGAACCCCATGAAATTAACCAGCAAGTGCAGGAACAAGCAGTAATTTATAGCTTGACAAATTAATTTAAACAAGGAAAAAATAGAGCTACTAGTGGCAGTGAAGGAGTTGTGAAATATATACCAAGTCAGCAGCTGCTTGCAATGTAACATGATCACCCCACTCGCCACTCCTGGATAAAAAGGCATGAAATTAACATAATTTTCCCAATAAAAATGTTACCGAACTGGGAAAAAGGAAAGAATCTGTTCACACTTTGACATCTTCTTCAAATAGTCTCCATACTCCATGGGGACATATCCCTCGTAGATATCCGGGTGAGATCTAAGCTGAATATGCAAACCATTAATATGGAAAATGCATCAGGTCTCATAAAATATAAACTGCAAATAACTAACCAACATTAACAGAAAAGGATCAACCAAAAAACCTGATTAACAACATGCCGTCTCACAGTTTTATGACGATCAGGGGTGTGAAATATTTGATCTGACAAAGCACGAAACTGAAAAAAGAAAGGAAGTTGACTATCAAATACCAAGAAAGAAGCTAGGTTGTTCTTTTCTTAATCAAGGCTTCCAAACAACAACGACAACAAAAATCACTGTTTGTAGAAAGGAGAGATGAAATTTGTTCTAACCTGACAATTGCCATCCCCTTCAACCTTGAGCTCCACAAAGCCATATAACTGCAATCTAAAATTAAGATACAACAATGAAATACCTAGTGCAGACATTTAACTCAACTAGAACCAAATCTTTGAAAAAAACGGAGATTGGGTAAATATATACTTTCCAAATTATTGGACTTGGTCTATGCTACTTAGTAGTTGTCATACAGCAATGATATGCCTAAAGGAGACTTTTTTAACTCAACTACAACCAAATCTTTTAAAAAACGGAGATAGGGTAAATATATACTTTCCAAATTATTGGACTTGGTCTATAATGACAATCTGTCTGAGGAAATCAACAAAGATAGCACAACATAAATGAGACACAAAGATAGAGCTCCTCCAGGAGAAATCCCTTAGTATAATCACAACTGTGACAAAAGTGTCAAATATTCAATACCTGTTTAAAAGCCTATCATGATCCGAGGTTGCTTCATCGATAGAAGGTATTTCTCCATTTATTCTGGGAACATGCTGCAGAATACAGACAATAAGTTTATGCACGAAAACAGAAAGATAATGGATTGAGGAGTTAATGTAAATATCCACATGCATGTTGATAAGCATGCACTCTGACTTGCACTCAACAAATGGCACCTAAATGATATAATCCAAAATATTGGCTCAACAAGATTAATACAAGACTGCATGACATATATGCTTGTCTACACAGACACACGTGACAACAATCTATCCATCAAAATCTTCAAGTTAAAGTAGATAAAGGAGATATCCATTAAAGAATAACTTTAGCCCATAAGCATCTCAATTGACAAACAAAGGAAATTCAATGTTAGACAAGCTTCGAGTTACCACATAAATCAATAGCATTCGAATCCATTTGAATGAACAAGAAATCCAGAGAGATTTATCCTAGACTTGAGTGCTTCAACACAACTTAAGGCAAATTGAACTTGGAAGCAATGTTATCCATGCATCGAGTCAATCTCTAACTGCTAAATTGTTACTATCCTGAACTTCTAAGTGTCATAAATGAAATCCATAAATTTCTAGCCCAGCCCCATATCATAAGATTTAATTATAAGTATCTGCATTCAATTTACGATACCTCTACACTGATCCAACCTGGTTTATGTATACATTGCACATAAAATATAACATTTTATGCAGTATTAATTATTAAAAGCGAAACAAAATGAAGTCAAGATGCGGGCGATCAATCAACTCCTAGATATCCATGATCAAACCAGCATAACAATTTAAAACAGATAAACTTACGGGAATAGGAATCATTTGATTCAGCGTCTTGCCTACTTCTTCATCCAGTTCATTGTCATCAGAATATTCTGGAGAATAGAGATATTCTTCTGAAATTCCAGGACTAGAGCATGAAGTGGAGGGGACTGTATCATCTGATTCTTCGACGCTATACTCATGGTCTACACATTAAAACACTAAAACGTCAACAAATTCACTACCGCAAGAACAAATCAGATACAGCCAGCAGTTCTCTACTACCTGAGTAGTGGTTCATGGTCGGTGGGCAATGCCAATCATGTAGTTGAACGGATGGCTGCATATATTCTTCAGCTGCCACCGAGTATCCAGAGGCTTCAGAAACTGCTAGCTGTGAGAAATCTTCTTGCAGAGTACGAGCAATTATTTCATCATTCTCTACATGATTAGAGTCGGTGATGTCATACTGATCTTCAACATACTGTTGTTCAAGGTAGCTGTTACCGTTTTGTATTGCCTCATCATAATACCCAGGATAGAACGGCGGGTCCCCGTCTAGAATACGAAGACCCCACTGAATAACATCTGAATCTTGCTCGTAAATAGCCATTCCCTTTCACCCTTTTCTCCACCTAAAAACCTGAATCACTGAGTTAACCATTGAATAATCAGTTTCTTTACTTTCCAAGTTCATATTCTTGACTCCATCAACAGCCTTAGACCTCCATCATAACTCAACATTTCTCTACAATCGAGAACTACCACTTGTTTCGGAAGGGATAAGTTGCTTAGATCATACTATTTCACCAAATAACAACTGTTGACGTACGACTAATGGGTGTTTTAAGAATATGAACGCAATCTGTCTAATTCATTTCCTCGGCCTCTTTTTCCACATCGTGTCTAAAACAAAAAGAATCAACAAAGCAATGAACTTCGGAACAGACAATCCTAATCGGACCATAAAACATCGTAGAAATCATCAAACTAAAAGCATAAAAACTCAGACAGCCCAAACAAACAGCGAAACCTTTTCGCAGCAAACACCAAATACAATCGAACATAAACAGAAACAATGAATAACAGCACTAGATTAACAACTCACCTAAATTTGCTTCCAACTTTAACCAACACTTACAAGAAAGAAACTAAAAATTGAAACAGAGAACAGCGAACAGTTTTTAGACATTTAAGCACTAGAAAATAAATTAATGAACTTTTTGGGTGTGAAAAAAGAAACAGAAGGCAAGAGGGAAACACCATTTCGGAGCATTTTATACGGTAATCTGTGCTGCCCGCGGCGTTAAAGGTCGAACGCATTTGGACGGTCCCGATTAGCTTCCAGAGGCGGCGAGTTGGCGTCGATTTAAGCCGGCTGGAGCGGAGTCTTTTGCGTAGGGACCGTTGATGTGGACGCGAGGTTCCCGTGGCAGTAGGGAGATTTCAGATTTCTGCAAGCGTCTTAGATCGGACGGTCGTAATTGGTCTGTGATTAAGAAAGTTGGAGATTTCAACGGGTCTGATTGGTATAAATTGGCTGCTACGAACAGCGCTTCGTAGTTGAATATCATGTGCTAATTGAAAAATTAGATCGGTTCTTAGTTCCTTGTTTCATGTAGTTAAGCTTAAGATTCAATTAACGACTAAAGGGTCCCACGTAGGCCTAGGTGTCAAATTCAATTACACTGTTCCTAAGCATGAAGAGGAATATTAAACAAGAAAAATCAAAACACTAGCACGTGTTGTGCACTCATGGTGCTAATTTATTATTTTTTTGATGGGGGTATGTATGACATACTTCTTTAAATACTTGAACAAATTTTCCTATTATCTCCATAATAAAAATGAATAAATATATTTGTTATCAAATTTGATATATTTAATAATTAAATATATCAATTTTCTTTTGATTCAATATGTTTTAAAATTGGCATACAATATATAAAATATTATATTTAACTTCAAGGTGTTATTTTACGGTAAAAATGACCAAAAATAATTATCAATATCACTTTATTTTATATTTTAAATAAATATTAGATATGAGGGTATGAAACTCCTTCTCGTATTTTGTGATCCACTCTATATGCATCAATTGTTCTTATGACAACTATTGTGGAATTTGTACAACAATGATCTCATTTCAAGAGCTATCTTGTAGCGCCCCCTTACCGTAGAGTATACACCGCTACGCCCGTAGGTCATACCAGTACATATCCTACGATGAGGGTGCACTACCATACGATCAATTTTAATTAACCTCATGGCATCAATAAAATAAAGTAATAACACCACATTCACTAAATTTCAAAACCGAAAGATAATTCTTCATTTCATTCATAAACCCTAAATACATTATCCGGCCATTTTTACAAGTGAGCAAGTCCAAAATATACAGTAATAACTCCTATCTAAGTCATCCCCAAAAATATCCCCAAAAGACCCCAGCTGACCGACCTGTGGGCCATGCTCCTCTCGCCGGCACACACACAGCAGGAACAGTCTCAAAATCCGGAGCTAGAAGTCACACCTACCACTGTCCTGAAAAATAGTCGCAATTTGGGTGAGTTTGCGAAACTCAATGAGTAACCATCATCGATGGTTTACCCAATT